>OY992879.1:135869110-135916610 GCA_963921405.1 Cepaea hortensis | reverse complement strand
TTGACAATCAAGCCCACACAAGTAACACCCTGGCCAAACCCCCAAGCGTTAATCATCTGCATATAATATGTGGCCTCATTGCTCAATAGCAATTTTGTACCTTTTACAGCAAAAATTATATTTTCATTTTTAAACCCAACAGCAAATGTAATGTCTTTATCGATGTTCATTCTGAAAAATAAAACAGGAAGAATTAACTATAATGAGTTCAGAAATGTTTGCCCTCATTCATGTTTAATTTTTTTAAATGTATCTGTTGCATCGTTACATTTTTCCTGACGTCTTATATTTACTCCCACCCAAAGAATATGTCTTTGATAAATCCAAAGGCAATCGAAATGATGGAAAAAAGTTAGTTGCATATCCTTTGCAGGACGTCGCAGTCAACCCCTGTATTTTTGGGCTGTTTTTGATCTCTTGGCACGTTTACGTTCAGTAGTTTGCCATTGCTTTCTGAACGACCGGCACCCATACCATTTTATTAAAAAAAACTAACGCAATCACGGAATGCGGCGAAATTTCTTTTTTTGTTGTTGCGAAAATGTATTCAATTCACGCTAACAAACTTATTTTACAGTAATCTCTGAACACTTCCGTTCCACTATGTGACGTGCTTCTCGTAAGAAAATTCCCATCACTAGGGACAATATTCATTATTGAACATTGATGTTTCCGTTTGCAAAAGGCTACCTTCGCAATGGAAATTCTTGTTCTAATCTCTTCAAGACATCTACCATCTGATGTTATGACTGTTTCGAGATAGCTGTACCGATTCACTTGTTTAAGAATATGCTCATTTACTTGTATATTACATTGTGGTATTTCCTTCTTCCATAATTTGTGTCTTCTTACAATTCATTTCTAACTTTAGTTGTTCACGCATGCAAAAACCGCATCTATTAAATGTTGCAGGTCCTGTTCATTGTCTGCAATCAAGACTGTATCATCTGCATATCTTATGTTTTTGATGTATCGTCCCCCAATGATGGTCCCTTCCATATCTTCTATATTTTTGAAAATATTTTCACTGTACAGGGAAAAAGATCTGGAGTCATTACAGATCCCTGTCTCACACCTCTCTTAATAGGTTGATATTGACCTACTTCATTATCAATTCTTATGGCAGCTTGTTGTTTCCAATATATGTCTTTTACAAGTCTAAGGTCTTTTCCATCAATTTATAGATCATCAAGTATACTCATCATGTCGACATGTCTTACTTTATCGAAAGCCTTTGTGTAGTCAATAAAGCAAAACTTTACATCTTTGTTTACTTCTATAGAACATTCAATTACTATATACACAGCATTTACTGTGTCCTTGCCTTCTACAAACCTACATTATTCTTCTCCTATTTCAGGTTGTATTTTCTTCCTAACTCTTTGCGTGATAATTCTTAGCAAAATCATCGTGATGTGACTCATTATACTAATTGCTCGTTGTTGATCACATTCCAAAGCTCCTTCTTTGGGAATGCAATAAATACAGAATTACATAATTCATGCGTATATCTCTGGTATCATATATTGTATTCAGCAGTCTTGTAACTTTATTCCATATTCCTCGGTGTCGAGGTAAATTATAAACGTCGTGAGAGTGCCCGATTATGGGCTTCATGTATCGATATTCTTCTCATGGACTCTGCTATTCCTTCCGTCCAACGTTTACGTGGTCGTCCTCTTCCTCTGTTTCCATCTGGTTTGTTCATCATTGCTTGTTGTGGTATGCTGTTGAATGGTAACCTACTTGCATGGCCAAACCATTTGACTTGCTGCTTTCTAATAAAATCTAGTGCTGCTATAACCCCCCACTTTAGTCCTAATTACATCAGCGTCCGGTGGCTAATAGTGCCAGTTCTGTGTTGGTTGACGAGGCGCTTTGTTTTCCCGACGTACCTCTCGCGTCTGGCTGTGCCGATTCTTACTCCCAGGTCTTTCATCCTGGAAAGCGATGTGGAATCACTGGCGTCAAAATCCTCTGTTCTCGCCATATCTTTAAGGGCGTTAATAACATCGGCACGATCCATGGGCTTGCCATCTACAGGGGGTGCAGAGCCAGCCAATTTATCAGCTCGTTCATTTCCCTCGACTCCCGCATGTCCCGGGACGAAGATGAAGGTGACTTTGAGGACAACGGACTTCCGCAGCGACTCAGTCCACTGTCTACGTACAGATCCAGCTTCGACCTTCTGAATCATGCTCATTGAATCACTTAGTACACACACATTGGTATAATGCTGTGATTCCAGCCATATGAAAGCCTGTGTAACTGCCATCACCTCCATCGTCATGCTGCTCGTGGTCATATAGTGGGCACCACTGGATTCTTGAACGGTTCGGCCCGCTGAACGGGCTGTAAATAGGACTAGTTTGTCGCAGTAACAGCTAAATTGATTAAATGTTTTTGGTGTATATGAGTTAGAGTACGGGCTCTGAGTCCGTGGTGAAGGGGGTTACAGACCTAGATCGTAATCTCGAATACCGCGTTCGAAACACAGCTGCGGACTATTTGGCAGCACGACAGTAGACCACCTTAGATTGGGTTTTTATAAAATGGTATAGATGTCGGCCGTTCAGATTGCAATGGCAAACTACAGAATGTAAACTTGCCAAGAGATCACAAACAGCCAAAAATGCTGGTGTTGACTGCGACGTACATAAAGGATATGCAACTAACGTTAACTTAACTGGCTCTGTGGCGAAAGGGTTACGGAGGCAATTCGTAATCCTGCATGTTTGTTAGTTAGTTAGTTGGTTGGTTGGTTGGTCTTAGTCAGATATGACTGAGCTACCGTATAACAGTAGACGGTACTACCTGGTTTCTGTTAGCGCCGAACGTTGGGCGGCGCTTACCAAACCCGACACCCCACATTGTGCCAACGGCTTCGGGCGGAAGAGCGCAATTGGGAGGGTACAAGCCTTTCCCTGGTGCGAGGAAATGCAAGCTAAAGACAAAATTGTCATGGCAGGGCAGACCAGGCCCTAAGCCTTGGTTGGCGACTGGTCTAGGATCGAAGCTCCGACAGGCGGACAGTTAGAGCATTGCTTTGCTGATCCGGCAGCTTCTGCAGCTTGTCTTGTTCCAGATGTAGGGGTGTTACCTTTCCTCTGGAGTGAACTAGGCAGGCCGAGAGAGGGATCATGCTGCATGGGCAACACATGATCTCTATATTTTAGCCCAGGCTTTGTGCTATGGAGAGAAGGATTGATACAGGCATTGATAATGCACATTGGGAGCAAGTCGCCGCTGAACGTGTTGCATGGAGGGCAAATATCAGAAATGGAATAAAGTCAAAGGAGAAAATAATTGCAGAAAAGTCACACACCAAGCGTTTGAGACGTAAGATGGTGCATGATGGTGGAAATGACCATGTGTTCACATGCACCCACTGTGAAAGGACATTTACACCGCAAATTGGCCTTATCAGTCACACTCGCTTCCGCCGTAGTTAAAAGTTATTATGCCTTTTTAGAGCACAAACTATCGTCTGTCAAGACGGCAAGGTGCCAATGATGATGGTTGGTTGGTTTAGTTTGTTAGTTAGTTAGTTGGTTAGTTAGTTAGTTAGTTACTTAGTTAGTTAGTTTGTTAGTTGGTTAGTTAGTTAGTTAGTTAGTTAGTTAGTTAGTTAGTTAGTTAGTTAATTATTTAGTTAGTTAGTTAGTTAAGTTTAGTTAAGTTTAGTTTAGTTAACTTAAGTTGAGTTGAGTTGAGTTGAGTTGAGTTGGTTAGTTAGTTAGTTAGTTAGTTAGGTAGTTAGTTAGTTAGTTAGTTAGTTAGTAAATAAGTTAGTTAGATAGTTAGTTAGTTAGTTAGTTAGGTAGTTAGTTAGTTAGTTAGTTAGTAAATAAGTTAGTTAGATAGTTAGTTAGTTAGTTAGTAAATAAGTTAGTTAGTTAGATAGTTAGTTAGTTAGTTAGTTAGTTAGTTAGTTAGTAAATAGGTTAGTTAGATAGTTAGTTAGTTAGTAAATAAGTTAGTTAGTTAGTTAGTTAGTTAGTTAGTTATTTTGATATTTAGTTAGTTAGTTAGTAAATAAGTTAGTTAGATAGTTAGTTAGTTAGTTAGTAAATAAGTTAGTTAGTTAGTTAGTTAGTTATTTAGTTAGTTATTTTGATATTTAGTTAGTTAGTTAGTTAGTTAGATAGTTAGTTAGTTAGTTAGTTAGTTAGATAGTTAGTTAGTTAGTTAGTTAGTTAGTTAGTTAGTTAGTTAGATAGTTAGTTAGTTAGTTAGTTATTTAGTTAGTTAGTTAGTTAGTTAGTTAGTTAGTTAGTTAATTAGTTAGTTAGCTAGTTAGTCGACAAATCATCCTCATTCCACATCGAACCATTCAGTCCATAAGCGCTCGGATCCCCTCCTCAGTAAATCCCGCAGCGTGTAGCGACTAACGACAACAGTTCTGTGGTAGTTTATTAATCTTCTTTGGCATCCTCCATAGTATTCTTGTTTGGCCACACCTCTTTAACAGGCTCAAGACCCCCCTGCCATACACCACAAGGTACTATCCATCCATCCATCATGTGCCATGCCGGTAAGCGTGGGCGGTCATGTTCTGCCATCTCACTCGATCAACAGAGTCGTGGATCAGTTCCATGTTTCTGTCTCGACCATGCCACAAGGCCAAGCCATCCAGATACTTGTTTCTAGGTCTTCCCCTTGGTCTGTTCCCCTCGATCTTACCAGTTGTCACCAAGTTCTCCAAATCATTTCTTCTCATAACATGCCCAAAAAATTGTGACTGTCTACGTCTAATGTCTCTGATCAGTTTACGATCTTCATTTGTTTCTTGAAGGACTTGTTCATTGGTCTTTCTGGCTGTCCATGGTATTCTTTGCATTTTCCTCAGAAACCACATTTCTACAGCCATCAGATGTTTTTCAGCCTGGCTGCTCATTGTCCAAGCTTCACATCCATATAAAAGTACAGGTTCTATGTAGCATCTCAACACTCTTTTTCTCGTTTCAATTGACATCTTTTTATTGGTCAGTATGTTTTTCATCTTGCTAAAGGCTACTTTTGCCATGGCGATCCTTGTTCTAATCTCTTCAAGGCATCTCCCATCAGATGTTATTACTGTTCCGAGATAATTGTACCTATTCACTTGTTGAAGAATATTCCCATTTACTTGTATATTACACTGTGGTATTTCGTTCTTCCTAGTGACGACCATAATCTGTGTCTTTTTACAATTTAATTCTAACCCTTGTTGTTCACTGTGTGTAACAACCGCATCTACTAAATTTTGCAGATCCTGTTCATTGTCTGCAATCAAGACTGTATCATCTGCATATCTAATGTTATTGATGCATCGTCCCCCAATGTTGATTCCTTCCATATTTTCAATATTTCTGAAAATATTTTCACTGTACAGGGAAAACAGATCTGGAGACATTACACATCCCTGTCTCACACCTCTCTTAATAGGCTGATATTGGCTTACTTCATTATCAACTCTTATGGCAGCTTGTTGTTTCCAATATATGTTTTTTACAAGTCTAAGGTCTTTCCCATCAATTTGTAGATCTTCAAGCATCCTTATCATGTTGACATGTCTCACTTTATCAAAAGCCTTTGTGTAGTCAATAAAGCAAAGGTGTAGATCTTTGTTTACTTCTATAGAACGTTCGATTACGGTTCTCAGTATATACACAGCATTTACTGTACCCTTGCCTACTACAAACCCACATTGTTCTTCTCCTATTTCAGGTTGTATTTTCCTCCTAACTCTTTGCATGATAATTCTTAGCAAAATCTTCGTGATGTGACTCATTATACTAATTGTTCGATGTTGATCACATTCCAAGGCTCCTGATTTCTTTGGGATTGCAATAAATACAGAATTACATAACTCATGAGGTATATTTCCAGTATCATATATTGTATTAAGCAGACTGGTAACTTTATCTATTCCATATTCTTCTAAAGCATTAATCATTTCTGTTGTGACGCTGTCTGGACCGGGGGTCTTGCCAGATTTCATATGATTAAGAGCATTCTGAACCTCCGTCTTCAAAATTGCTGGCCCTTCATTGTTATTTTGAACAATATATTGTTCGTCTCTGTTATCGTCATAAAGGTTTTTCACGTAATCTGACCATACATGTAAAATCTGATCTTTTTCTATTACGACTCTTCCATCTTTTGTCTTTAGGCAGCCTGCTGATGTACGTGTTCTTTGATTAGTAATCTCCTGAATTCTTTTGTGCATTAGTTTCGCATTTTTACTGTTGTGTTGTTTTTCAATTTCTCTGCAATTTTTCTCAAGCCATGTTTCTTTAGCCTCCTTACATAAGGTTCTGACTTTTCTGTGAATTTCTTCATATTTGGCAGGATTATTTTTGTTCTGTCTTCTTGTTTCCATTAGTTGTAAAATTTCTTCAGTCATCCATGTCTTACGGCCCACTTTCTTTACTTTTGGAATAGTTTTTTCTGCTGCACAACTGATTGAATTCTTCAGCATTTCCCATTGATCATCTACATCTTGAAATAGGATCTCTAGATCAGACAATAAATCAAATTTGTTCTTTACTTCTATGTTAAAATTATCTTGTATTTCTTTGTCAGTTTTCAATTTGCACAAGTCATATTTAGGGTTTCCTGCTGTATACTTGACTTTCTTTAACTTTACCCTCAATGTGCCAATAATTAATCTATGATCACTGTAACAGTCTGCATTTGGAACTGTTTTTACAACTGTTAATGCATTTCGAAACCTTTTGCTTATCAGGATGTAATCTATCTGGTTTTTAATCCTGCTGTCTGGACTCCTCCATGTCCATAATCTTCTAGGATGTTGTTTAAACCAGGTGTTTCCTACAACCATTTCTTGTTCTTTTGCCCATTCTACAAGTCTGTAACCTCTTTCATTTCTCTCTCCCAAACCATGGTTGCCTACACTGCATCCATCGCTTTGCTTTCCTATTTTTGCGTTGAAATCACCCATTATGATATTTATTTCTGATTTTTTACAGTTCTTCAAAGCAGACTCCATGTCATTATAAAATTTCTCTATACTTTCTTCACTGCTTTCACTTGTTGGGGCATATACTTGAATTACATTTATATTAAAAGGTCTTCCGTTTAATTTTACTAATAGAACTCTGTCTGACACAGCCCAATATCCTTTGACAGAATTTGATGTTTGCTTATCTAATATAATGGCTACACCTCTTTGCTGTTCTTCTCCCCCCGAGTAAATAATCTTACAATCCTCTCCTGTCCTTATCCCTGCTCCTCTCCATCTCGTTTCCGATATTCCTAATATGTTAATCTTCTCTCTCTCCATTTCTTTTTTGATGTCCTCCAACTTTCCATCTGCATTCATTGTTCTAACATTCCAAGTTCCTACTTTCAATGATATTAATCTTTTGCACCTAGTAGCCTGTTGACGGTCTGGAGTCACCTGGTGCGCATGACTATCCCTACCGGGCGAGGCTGCTCCTATGGAGCACCCATTTACGCCGTTTCTCTGATTATCGATAAGTGAACACAACATGATTTTCTTGGCATGTGTAAAGAAGGTAGTTTGCCATTGCTTTCCTTCCCAGCAGTGACCATACTGGTCAGTGACCGTAGCCATTGTCTCCTCAAAAAAGGAGATCCTCTGCCTACCGTCGTGAAGGTGGAGACCATAACCTACAACTATCTGTCGGCTGCTCTCCATCTTCATCCACCACCTGCACCCATGGCTTCACGTAACCCTGATTGGGGGGCTAAACGGGTACTCCACCTTGCCCAAGGTACTATATTGGCAGTAAATGATGATGACAGTATTGATTGCAGACAATGAGCAGAATCTGCAACTTGATTTATTTGGTTGTTTCGGGATTTGAGATTTAAATATTGAGCACAACCCACTACTGGCAACGCTGATAATATTCTGGTATGAACCTAAGGCCTATCCACGTCAATGTTGAAGCACTAGACTCGAGTTTCGCTCTCGTTTGGGCTCGTCAGTAGTGCATATCCTTGACCGGACCCTGAAACAAACCCCGAATCACTGGCGTGTGAAGCGAGTGTGTAACCACGCGGCACACGCTGGACACGGCCAAATTATCATAACAGAACATTACGTCACCCATCGTAGGCAGTAGCTCAATATTTGCCCGATCGCCGCAACTGACGTCCGTCAATCGATGTGGACCCGAACGATCAGGTCTTCTCACTGGCAAGGCACACCAGGCCGCCTAAACCCCAGCGAGCAATAATCAAATTGATTTATTTGGTTGTTTCGGAATTTGAGATTTAAATATTGAGCACAACCCACTACTGGCATCGATGATCATATTCTGGTATGAACCTAAGGCCTATCCACGTCAATGTGGAAGCACTAGACTTGAGTTTCGTTCTCGTTTGAGCTCGTCAGTAGTGCATATCCTTGACCGGACCCGGAAACAAACCCCGGATCACTGGCGTGTGAAGCGAGTGTGTAACCATGCGGCACACGCTGAACACGGTCATATTATCATAACAGAACATTACAACGTCACTCATCGTAGGCTGTAGCTCAAAATTTGCCCGATCGCCGCGACTGACGTCCGTCAATCGATGTGGACACGAACGATCAGGTCTTCTCACTGGCAAAGCACACCAGGCCGCCTAAAGTCCAGAGAGCAATAATCAAATTGATTTATTTGGTTGTTTCGGGATTTGAGATTTAAATATTGAGCACAACCCACCAATGGCAACGCTGATCATATTCTGGTATGAACCTAAGGTCTAGTGCTTCCACATTGACGTGGATGTCATTTGCATCGAGAAAAAGAGTGTTGAGGTGCTACATAGAACCTGTACTTTTGTATGGATGTGAAGCGTGGGAAATGAGCATACAAGCTGAAAAACATCTGATGGCTGTGGAAATGTGGTTTCTCAGGTTAATGCAAAAATACCATGAACGGACAGAAAAACCAATGACCAAGTCCTACAAGAAATAAATTAAAACAGTAAACTGATTGGAGGAATTAGACGTAGACAGTCAAAATTTGTTGGTCATGTTATGATAAGACATACATTAGATAACGTTGTGACAACTGGCAAGATCGAGGGTAAGAGAGCGAGGGGAAGGCAGATTAGTAAACGCCTGGATAGCTTGGAGATCGCGTGAGAGGCGAAACATGATTGCCCACGCTTATCGGCACGGCACATGATGATGATGATGATAATGATGATGCTGATGATGATGATGATGATGATGATGATGATGATGATGATGATGATGATGATGATGATGATGATGATGATGATGATGACATCAGGTTTCGTATTACAAACCGTGGCATCATGATTCGTAATATCTACCGTGACGTCATGTATCGTATTATCTTGAGTGATATCATTTATCGTATTATCTACCGTGAAATTAGGTATCGTATTATCTACCGTGACATCATGATATGTATTGTCTAGAGTGACATCAGGTGTCGAATTATCTACCGTGACATAATTATTCGTATTGTCTACAGAGACATCAGGTATCGTATTATCTACCGTGATATCAAATACCGTGTTATCTTTAGATCCTCTTGCTAGAGGAAACCGTTCAAAAGACATTGAGACTGCTGTTAAAAATCTCATTGACCTTCATTAACTACCCTGACCCGTCCTGCGCAGAACATTCCATTCTTTCGAAATTTCTCTAAATTATAAGCCAGGTGTCCTACTTCTATGGTTGCCATGTGTAGATTATCTATCACATGTTGTGAACTTGCTCTTGTGTGCCTACCCCGTACACTTCCGTAGGTATCTTATTTAGACGTTCATATATTTTTTCTCTCTCTCTCCCTCTCTCTCTCTCCCTCTCTCTCTTCCTCTCCCCCTCTCTCTCTCCCTCTCTCTCTCCCTCTCTCTCTCCCTCTCTCTCTCTCCCTCTCTCTCTTCCTCTCCCCCTCTCTCTCTCTCCCTCTCTCTCTCCCCTCTCTCCCTCCCTCTCTCTCTCCCCCTCTCTCTCTCCCTCTCTCTCTTCCTCTCCCCCTCTCTCTCTCCCTTTCTCTCTCTCTCCCTCTCTCTCTCCCTCCCTCTCTCTTCTCCCTCTCTCTCCCCCTCTCTCCCCCCTTTCGCGCTCTCTCTCTCACTCTCTCTCTCCCTCTCTCTCTCTCTCTCCTCCTACATCTGGCTTCTCTGTGCATACCTTCTTCACGTGCATTGCCAGTAGTTGGATCTTACACAACCCCAACAACTCTAGGACTGGGCGAGGGGCTCCTGAAGCGCGTTGTATGACTAGCAACCATACTGACTATTTCGTAGGTTACAATATACCCCATGTGGTAGGTCGCAGGCACTTTTCCTCTCTTTGTCTCTCTCTGTCTCTCTCTGTCTGTCTCTCTCTCGCTCTCCTCTCTCTCTCTCTCTCTCTCTCTCTCTCTCTCTCTCTCTCTCTCTCTTCTTGCATGTCCACATACACTAGCATTTTGTCTGTTGAAGTGTGTCTATGTAAGTACACGTGTTCCTGCACACCAGTCCACCCAGACCAACAACACAATGGGGTCGTGGTCAATTTTACACGCCTCCTACCCCGCCCCCTTCTTTCTATGTGCTCACTGTACCGTAACATCCAGCACCGTTATACTAATACACCCGAGTTTTCCGTAGACATTCACAGGTCCGTACGTGAGGTGAGTATACAGTTTTTTTCTTCTCTAGAAACAGTTTTTCTATTAAACATTTTCTTCGACTAACATTCTTTTCAATTAACATTTTGTCAATTCTCATTTTCTCTTCATTGCTTCCATTTTTCCATGCATTTGTTCCTCTCGCCCTGTCATCACCTTCTAATGTAGTCACAGGAATTCTCCTTGACTGTATGTTGTGTTTGTGAATGTGTTTGTTTGCTGATGAAGGCTAACCGCCGCAACGTTCTGTATGTGTCGTAACTCTGTTATGTAAAGCTGCACTACTTTGTGTCATTATATATTGTTTATATATTTTGTCTGGCGAAATACTTCATTTTCCTTATTGATGATTGTGTAGCGAACCGAGATTCTTTTTGAGTTTTGAGTACTTGTTGGACGGATATGTTTGTTCTTCCTTCCGTCCAATGAATATGTATTACTCTCTTGTAAACATGTATTTTTAATGGTGCAAATGTGCGTTTTACCTGATTTGTGAAATGTCCAAGTTGTGCGCCCATATGATTACATGGGAAATATGCAATAGTTTAGACCCGACCACAGCCAGTAATTAATTTGTTTCTTTGTGTCTCTTTCCGACAAAGCACATAATCTGTTGAAACGTCTCTTTAAACTTTGAGCTCATGAAATAATAAATGAAAAAGTTGGCTGTAGCGTTGATACACTCGAGGTGCAGCACAATGCCAAAGAAGGCTACCAGAAAGTTCCTCTGTTTCCCATCAATTTTCATCTCTCGATCTGTGAGAATCCAGAGGAAAAACAAAGAGCCAGGAGCGTAACAGAAGATGAAAACTAGGGAGATAATCAAGACAAGTTTAACCACTTTAGTATCTCTGTTTGATACTTCTTTCTGTGTGGCAGAACGTTGTCTCCACGCTGCATGTTTAAGTAATGCTTTACTGAGAACAACCGTGCACCCGACGATGATAACAAAGAACGTTAGTGGTAGCACATTGTTGATGACATAAACCACACCTTCTATTTGTCCCCTATTTGCTATTTTCACAAGTCCAAGCACAGATTTGTTTCTGGCAGTATCAAATATCCACGCTAACCTTGAAGTATAGAAGAGTGGTGCACAGGAAGCTGTCGAAAATATATATAGCACGCAGATGAAAATTATAGTTCTCCTGCTAGTGATGAGTGACTTAACCTTCAAAGGGGCGACAATACACAAACATCGTTCCATTGCAATCCAGGCTGTCGTTCCCGTGGTGACTCTTGTAAACATAACATGACCATAAAATAAAAAGTAAACCATTTGATCAGGGTAGAATGGGAGGTCTAGTGCATTTATAGCCGGAACCCAACATATATTGAGTAAAAAAAGAAATACCAGTGATCCTAGATCGGATATGGTAAGTAAAAGAAGACTTGTGTTAACAGAATCCCGAAATCCTTGCCGAATAAAGGTTAAAATGTTAAGAACATTGACAATCAAGCCCACACAAGTAACACCCTGGCCAAACCCCCAAGCGTTAATCATCTGCATGTAATATGTGGCCTCATTGCTCAGTAGCAATTTTGTACCTTTTACAGCAAAAATTATATTTGCATTTTTAAACCCAACAGCAAAGATAATGTCTTTATCGATGTTCATTCTGAAAAAGAAAATAGGAAGAATTAACTATAATGAGTTCACAAATGTTTGCCCTCATTCACGTTTAATTTTTAAAAAATGTATCTGTTGCATCGTTACGACATTTTTTCCTGACGTCTTATATTTACTCCCACCCAAAGAATATGTCTTTGATAAATCCAAAGGCAATCGAAATGATGGAAAAAAGTTAGTTGCATATCCTTTGCAGGACGTCGCAGTCAACCCCTGTATTTTTGGGCTGTTTTTGATCTCTTGGCACGTTTACGTTCAGTAGTTTGCCATTGCTTTCTGAACGACCGGCACCCATACCATTTTATTAAAAAAACTAACGCAATCACGGAATGCGGTTAAATTTCTTTTTTTGTTGTTGCGAAAATGTATTCAATTCACGCTAACAAACTTATTTTACAGTAATCTCTGAACACTTCCGTTCCACTATGTGACGTGCTTCTCGTAAGAAAATTCCCATCACTAGGGACAATATTCATTATTGAACATTGATGTTTCCGTTTGCAAAAGGCTACCTTCGCAATGGAAATTCTTGTTCTAATCTCTTCAAGACATCTACCATCTGATGTTATGACTGTTTCGAGATAGCTGTACCGATTCACTTGTTTAAGAATATGCTCATTTACTTGTATATTACATTGTGGTATTTCCTTCTTCCATAATTTGTGTCTTCTTACAATTCATTTCTAACTTTAGTTGTTCACGCATGCAAAAACCGCATCTATTAAATGCTGCAGGTCCTGTTCATTGTCTGCAATCAAGACTGTATCATCTGCATATCTTATGTTTTTGATGTATCGTCCCCCAATGATGGTCCCTTCCATATCTTCTATATTTTTGAAAATATTTTCACTGTACAGGGAAAAAGATCTGGAGTCATTACAGATCCCTGTCTCACACCTCTCTTAATAGGTTGATATTGACCTACTTCATTATCAATTCTTATGGCAGCTTGTTGTTTCCAATATATGTCTTTTACAAGTCTAAGGTCTTTTCCATCAATTTATAGATCATCAAGTATACTCATCATGTCGACATGTCTTACTTTATCGAAAACCTTTGTGTAGTCAATAAAGCAAAACTTTACATCTTTGTTTACTTCTATAGAACATTCAATTACTATATACACAGCATTTACTGTGTCCTTGCCTTCTACAAACCTACATTATTCTTCTCCTATTTCAGGTTGTATTTTCTTCCTAACTCTTTGCGTGATAATTCTTAGCAAAGTCATCGTGATGTGACTCATTATACTAATTGCTCGTTGTTGATCACATTCCAAAGCTCCTTCTTTGGGAATGCAATAAATACAGAATTACATAATTCATGCGTATATCTCTGGTATCATATATTGTATTCAGCAGTCTTGTAACTTTATTCCATATTCCTCGGTGTCGAGGTAAATTATAAACGTCGTGAGAGTGCCCGATTATGGGCTTCATGTATCGATATTCTCATGGACTCTGCTATTCCTTCCGTCCAACGTTTACGTGGTCGTCCTCTTCCTCTGTTTCCATCTGGTTTGTTCATCATTGCTTGTTGTGGTATGCTGTTGAATGGTAACCTACTTGCATGGCCAAACCATTTGACTTGCTGCTTTCTAATAAAATCTAGTGCTGCTATAACCCCCCACTTTAGTCCTAATTTCTTCATTTCTGATCTTATCTCTTCTTGATACGTTGAGTATTCTTCTCGGGAATCTCATTTCTGTTGTTGTGATTTGTCTTTTCTCTTTTTCTGTCATTGTCCAGGTTTGGCATTGGTGGCATAGAGTTGGAAGGAAGATTGTGTTGTAAAGTGCATTCTTAGTTATTGATACATGTTTGTTCTTTAGTATTGGTGCCATTTGTCCAATGAGTTGGTTTGCCTTATTGCATCTATTTTCAATCTCGTCTTCTGATCTGCCATTTGATGATATTACACTTCCTAGGTACTTGAAACTCTTTACTTGTTTCAAGGGATGTTCGTTTAGGTGAATTTTTGTTGTTTTTTTTCTTCTTTAGTTATTGTCATTATCTCTGTTTTGCTTGTACTAATTTTCATGTTATGTTCCCTACACACTTCGCTTAAACTATTCATGTGGTCTTGTAATTCAGCTTCTGATTTTGCTATTAGTGCTTGGTCGTCCGCAAACAGTTCTCTAATGGTTAGATTTGCAGATGGTTCTTCTTCTGCGTTCTTCTGCAGTCTCTGTTTGGCTGGTTTCTTTACATATGTTGTCTATATATGTTATGAACAAGAGAGGGGACAGGCCACAACCTTGTCCTACGCCAGATCTTATGGGTCACTCATTACTATTTTAAATATCATACTGTTCTTCTCTGTTATCATCATAAAGGTATTTCACATAATCTGACCATACATGTTCAATCTGATAACTTTCTATTATTATTTTAATAGAAAAAGTATTATTTTTCCATCGTTTGTCTTTAGGCATCCTGCTGATGTACGCGTTGTTTAATTAGTAAGCTTCTGAATTCTTTTGTGCATTAGTTTGGTATTTTTACTGTTGTGTTGTTGTTGTTTTCAATTTCTATGCAATTTTTCTCTTATGCCTCCTAATATAATGTTCTTTCTTTCATATTTGGCAGGATTAATTTTGTTGTGTCTTCTTGTTTCCATTTGTTGTAACATTTCTTCAGTCATCCATGTCTTACGACCCACTTTCTTTAATTTTGGAATAGATTTTTTCTGCAGCCAAACTGACCTAATTCTTCAACGTTCCCCCTTGATCATCCACATCTTGAAATAGGATCTCTATATCAGACAATCTAACAATTTTGTTCTTTACATCTATGTTAAAATTATCTTGTATTTCTTTGTCATTTTTCAATTTGCATAAATCATATTTAGTGTTCCTGTTGTATACTTGACTTCCTTTAACTTTACCCTCAGTGTGCCTGCAATTAATCTGTGATCACAGTAACAGACTGCACTGGGAACTGTTTTTTACGACTGTTAACGCATTTCGAAACCTTCTGCTATTCAGGATGTAATTTATCTGGTGTTTAATCTTGCTGTCTGGACTCCTCCATGTCCATAATCTTCTAGAATGCTGTTTAAACCACGTATTTCCTACGACCATTTCTTGTTCTTTTGCCCATTCTACAAGTCTGTATCCTCTTTTGTTTCTCTCTCCCAAACCATGGTTGCCTACACTGCACCCATCGCCTTGATTTCCTACTCTTGCGTTGAAATCACCCATTATGATATTTATTTCTGATTTGTTTTTCTTTTAACACTTCATCAAAGCAGACTCTATGTCATTATAAAATTCCTCTATACTTTCTTCATTGCATTCAAAGTGATATGCTATTTTCATAATTTTATGTCAGCTGGTTACTGAGTTATGGATATTTATACTGGGGGAAACATCTGTGAACGCACTATTCCATACAAGTTACTAAATATTATAAATAGTGTTGTTTTCTCTCTCTGATATTTAATTGCTGACATCATCATCATCATCATCATAATGTGCCCTGCCAGCTGTGTAGACGTTCATGTCTCCCCACATATCTCGGTCTTTGGTGTTCTGGATCAACTATGCTGATGATATTCCTCCATGCACCGTCTCTGTCCATCCAGCATCATTTCTCTTGGTCTGCCTCTGCCTCTGCCTCTTTTCCCCATTGATCTTTCCAGTTGTCACGATGTTCTTCAATGCCTCTAATCTCATCACATGACCAAAGAAAGTTGTTTAGTACTGACATAACAGAAAGAAATGAAAGTGGTTCCAAATTGCTGTATGTAGCCGGGGCGCAGTGTTGGGGTGAGCGCCCAACATTGCTTAAATACCCCAATGGCTCGTGAATACATAACCTCTGCAGCAAAAGTCCAACTCCTGGCCTTCACGTGGCGGAACTGTTTTAACTAACAGGAGAAGGGGCGATGGCGAGTATCTGGCGCCGGAAAATAACCAGTGTGCTCTAGATGTGTATACACATACATGCATGTGCAGACACGTGTGTGCGTGTGTACACATCTAAACTCGAGTGAGACCACAGTCTGCTCTAGCAAAGGAAAGGTGCTGAAGACGGAGGCAACCAGCCAGGAGGCGCACCACAGAAATCAGGATGCCACGCAATTACGCAAAATGGAATATGTCGACTGCTGCTAAACGTTATGGTGCTCGCCCTGCTTTGGACCCCCAGGCAGGTGCAGTGCCGGGCCCTATGTCTCGAAAGGGTCCAACCCCAACTACTGGAGGTCCTTCTAAGATGTCCTGTGGAGCCAGGGGACATGAGAATAGAACAGCTGGCCATACTAAACTAAGACTTAAAATAATGCACTGGAATGCGGAGGGAGTAAGCAACAAAAAAGTAGAATTAGAAAACATCCTGGACAAAGAAAAAGTAAGCATATGTTGCTTGCAAGAAACTCACCTCAACGAAAATATAGCCTTCAAAATCAGAGGATACCAGTGTTACCGATCTGACCGAAAGGACAGGCGAAAAGGTGGGATACTTACCCTTGTAAAAAATAACATCACTGCTTCCCAAATCAAAGTCCATATGGAAGGGGCTGAGTATCAGACACTTAAACTTAAAACAGGCTATACAGACCTACATCTGATCAATTACTACTGTCCAAGTGACCGTCCACAGGCACTGGACACACTACCATTAACAGAAAAAATGATTGTGTGCGGCGATTTCAACAGCCACTCGCAGAGTTGGGGCTATGATCACATGGACCAGAGAGGAGAGAGACTGGAAGACTGGCAGGATGAGAATAGATTCATCTTGGTTAACAAGCCGTCCGACCCACATACTTTCTACTCGAGATCATGGCACTCTACAACTACACCTGACCTGTCTTTTCATTCACCAGACCTGGAGTGGAACATTACACGAATTGTTGGGAAACAACTAGGTGGCAGTGACCATCGACCAGTCTTTATAACTGTAGAAAATGAGCTTGTAAGTGAAAGCAGCACCCTCTCGAGGTGGAACTACAAGAAAGCAGACTGGGCAATGTACAAGCATCGCACCAGCATACTGGTTAGAAACCTGAACACTGAGAAAGACATAAATAAAGTAGTTGAAGAGTTTGGGAAATGCATACTACAGGCAGCGCGAGAAACAGTACCAAGAGGAGCCCGTAAACAATATAAACCCTACTGGAGTAATGAACTGGAACAGTTGCATAATGATGTGGAAGTATGTAGAAAGCAAGCAGAGGCCACACCCAGCCAAGAGCACCACAACAAATTCCAGCATGCAAAAGCCAAATTTCAAAGGGCCAAGCTGCAGGCTAGACGGAAAAGCTGGCAGGAAAAAACAGAGTCTCTGAACTTTGAAAGAGACACAAGGAAATTGTGGAAGCTAATAAAACAACTTAACGATGAGGGCACAGGGAGAAACTCAAAAATTGCACTACATAAAGATGGAAACATCTTAACAAGAAAGCAAGCAGCTGACCATTTTGCGGACTCATTCGCACAAGATAGCAATATCAAAATCAGTCCAGAGAAACAACAAGAGATTCAAGAGAAACGGCAACATACAGGACAGAAGGAAATAGTACATGAAGTTCTGGAGGCACCCATCACAATCAGCGAACTGGAGCTAGCCATATCAAAACTGAAAATGAGAAAGTCACCAGGAGCTGATGGCATCTCCAATGAAATTATCAGGAACCTAGGAACAGAGGCCAAAGCAAAGCTGTTGCAGATCTTCAATAACAGTTGGACCTTAGGCAGTGTTCCACAAGCCTGGAGAGAAGCAATCATGATACCCCTCCTAAAATCAGGGAAAGATAGTTCCATTGCCTCTAGCTACAGACCAATTAGCCTCACCAGCTGTCTCTGCAAAACACTGGAGCGCATCATCAATCACAGACTGCAGTGGCACATTGAAAGTAAAAACATCCTTGTGCCACAGCAGGCTGGCTTTAGGCAGTGCTACTCTACGGAAGATCAGACAACCTACCTCTCTCAAGAAATTGAGGATGCATTCCAAGAGAAGAAGCTGATGCTTGCGGCATGGATAGATTTGAAGAAAGCCTTTGACAAAGTCTGGAAAGAAGGTCTGATGAATAAACTGAGAAACTGCAAAGTCAATGGAAGAATGTACAAATGGGTGAAAGCATACTTGCACAACAGAAGAGCCCGAGTACAGATAGACGGACTAAAGAGCAAGAAAGTACTACTGCGTCACGGAGTTCCCCAGGGCGGAGTATTGTCCCCCACACTCTTTCTAATCTTCATCAATGATCTCGTTGCTAATCTACCGCATGGAATTAAAGCCGCAATGTATGCCGATGACCTGGTTCTATGGAGCACAAATGAACATGCATCAGTGGCCACCAGATTACTACAAAGAGCTGTAGATACATTTGTTGCATGGGCAAATAGATGGTGTGTCAGCATAAACACTGACAAGTGCAGCACCACCCTATTTACCCTCTCTCCAAAACAAAAGGCAGGGACCATCCAGATAAATGGAACACCCTTACGAGAAGATAAAGAACCAACATACCTTGGAGTAACATTTTATGGCAGGCTGACATGGAGAAAGCACATCAACAAAGCAGCAGCAAAAGCCAGAAGGAAAATAGCCGTCCTGAGAAAGCTAAGTGGAACCACATGGGGAGCCAGTGGGAAAATACTTAGCAAAGTTTATCAACAGAGCATACGACCACACCTGGAATACGGGTCAACTGCATGGTGTTCGGCAGCAAAAACCACACTACAAGAGCTGGACAAAGTGCAAAATCAAGCACTTAGATTCACCACAGGAGGGATTAGATCAACCCCTATAGTGGAAATGGAGAAGATGGGGAGGACACAAGCACCGAGTGAGCGCAGAGATACGAAAACGCTAATACAAGCAGAAAAGTTCCTCAGCTTGCCAGGCCACCTTATGAAGAACAGATTTAAAAACCTAGCTATGAGGAGGTTGAAAAGAAGTAGTTTTATCCACCAGGCCAAACAACTCTGCAGAGAAACCACCGATCTGCCCACAGTTGGTATCCCCCTAACAACTATTCCAGAGCGCACTCCATGGAAAGATGAGCATAGACTATCATTACAAATCCAGACAAAAGTGAGAGGAATATTTGACAAGGAAGAACAGAACAGTGTGCAGCGCAGAACAGCCACTCTCAGCTTCCTTGATGAAGAATACCCACAGGACCTCTGGATCCGAGTCTACACAGATGGGTCAGCACAAAATGCTGTTCGAAATGGAGGAGCGGGAGTGTACATAGAATACCAAAATAATACCAGGGACACAGCTAGAGTACCGACAGGAAAGTACTGCCATAACTACGATGCTGAAATTGAGGCAATCAAGATAGCAACAGAGAAATTACTAAATACCAGCAATGGTACACAACCTGTGGTGCTATTGACAGATGCAAAATCAGTACTCGAGGCGCTCCTGTCTGGGAAATTGCCAGTACTAAGGACACTACTTTCTGGACTTAGCAGTCAGCATAAGGTCACCATACAGTGGATACCATCCCACTGTGGAGTACCCGGGAACGACAGAGCTGATCAATTGGCTAAGGAAGGAGCCAAAGAAGAACAGCCTGATGTGCCTGTAACATACCACCAAAAGAAAAGAATGATCAAATCAGTCAGAAAGCCACCAAAACCTGCCCAAGAGGACTACCACGTTATGGATAGACCAGAACAAGTCATTATTCTGCGCCTCAGAACAGGGCACAATAGATTACGCAACCACATGTATACAAAATTCAAGATTGGTGAAACAGCCATGTGTACATGTGGATTGGCGTCACAGACAGCAGAGCACATACTCCAAGACTGCCCAAAATATAACATATCTAGGCAAACCTTCTGGCCTAGAGAGACGACAGTAGAAGATAAACTCTATGGACCGCTGTGTGAACTGAAAAAGACAGTTCAATTCATACAAGAGACAGCACTGCAGTTATAGACATATTTCAAGCGAACGAAAGAAGAAGAAGAAGAAATGAAAGTATATTTTAAAAGGTATTGTGATCGCCTGACACGATACATGATGATTGTGATGTTACCAATACCAGTATCCCTCGCAGTGCCCTAGGGTATGACGGGAAGCTGCTCAGGAAACACTGATAAATAGAGGTGCGTGTCAGTTTCCCGCTCTCTCCAAACCAGACAACCGTGGCCGAAGGAGCGATTATGTAGATCGCTGTAGTGATGTAGATTATAAAATAGGGAGGCTTTAACCAGCCCTCCCCAGTCACTGGACCAGGGCAGGGAGTCACAAATGCCTCTAGATTTAATCAAGACTGGCTTGTGCGGTCCACACACGAGGACCGAGGAAATCCATCAAAATAACTGGCAATTTGTAAGCCCACTCTTGGTAGTGACCCTTGGCCATGGTTGTTTGTAGAGCAAACTTGAGCCCCAGCTCTGGTTAATGTCGTTTAGGCCACTCACACTTCCATTCGTATACCTGTTTATGCCACTATATCTCTGCTGTTAGAGTTATAGTTCTGTTATTTGTTATGTTATGGCTCGTTGCTGTATCTAGTCCCAGTCGACCTATGCGACGCGGGTGTCTTGTGTGGGTATTGAGGGTGCCCTTTGACTCAATTGAACATGGTTGAGGTCTCACTGTCATTTAGAGACCGCCCCTGTAGTTAGTGCTAGGCAGCAGTTATCTCTAACTGTGGGATTTCAGATTCCCATTTCTGTATGTACTGACTGTCCATGAGTTCTGACATAATAAAAATAGAGAGTCCATACCTACTGTTACCGTTGTTGTTTACATTGAGGCCCCTTTGTTGACATGTCCATGCTGGTATGTGGGGATGGGTATTCGGTCATATTCATAGTGACGTTAGGCAGCAGTGATATCTACTGTGGGGACATAGGTTCCCATTTCTGTATATGTCAGTTGTGTGACATGTCAGGATGCCTGTTTGTCACTGAATCATGCAGTTCTGTCAATAGAAGTCTAATTTTGTTGTTCTTAATTTGTTTTGTTTAGTCTGTAGTTTGTTGTGTAAACTCATTGATCCTGTTACAGTCCAACAGTGTAATCTCTTGTCTGGGGTATACAACAGTATATCCCCCGCCCAAAGAACTCCTGGAATCTTCTGTCTAACTTTCTATCCCTTTTCTTGTTAACTGAGGAGAATATATACAGTGCTCTTTCTCTACTTCTTCTTATTGTCCTTTTCTTCTCTGGCCCACTAAGAGTCAGTGTTGCGCTTCTTTATCTTTTAGCACCTAAGTATAGGAAACTATGTCCTCCTATCCTTGATATTCTACCTCCTGTTTCAGTATTATAATAAAATTAATGAGGTAATACGAGGTAATCTCCCCCGATGGTGTTTCCACCTTGTCGTGGTGGGGGAGCTTGAGTTTCTCAATGACCATGAGAGCTATGCCGGCGGTAGCGTAGCTACCAGCAGGACCTCCCAAGCCGGACAGGTCAAAAGGTAGAGAACAGACAAAGAGAAACACCCTGGTCCTCCAGGTTGGGGGTTGAAGCGTGGGGTTAACATCATCACCTTTGTAAAAACCTTTTTTGTTATGAAACAGATACATGAGCCTCGATATCGGACTGACTTATCTGGACAACGACCTTGGAACGTTAAAGGACTTTTGAGATTTGGAACATGGAATGTACGGACACTATATTGAGCTGGAGCAGCCGAAGAACTAACCCAGGAGCTGGTTGAATATCAAATGGATATAACAGCAATTCAAGAAATAAGGTGGCCAGGAGAGAGTACTTTAGAGCAAAATGGAATGATTATAATATATGGAGGAATCACCCAAAATAAACATGAATTAGGGACAGGATTTATCATCAAAAAAGAGTTATGGGGGAACGTTTTAAACTTTAAAGCTGTTAATGACAGGATTAGTAAATTACGAATAAAAGGTAAATGGAAAAATATAACGATGATTAATGTACATGCACCTACTGAAGAGAAAGAAGATGATATTAAAGAAGACTTTTATAATGATCTGGAAGATGTCACAGAAGAAGCCCCCAAACAGGACATCCTGATTGTGCTGGGAGACTTCAATGCAAAAATAGGTAGAGAGCAAACTAATAAAAAAGTGGCCGGTATGGAAAGCCTACATACAACTTCAAATGATAATGGATGGAGAGTCATCAACCTGGCAGAAGCCAAAGGACTGCAGATTAGCAGTACCAGACTACAAAGAAAGGATATACACAAACAAACTTGGAAATCATGTGACAAGAGAACCTATAATCAAATAGATCACATTTTAATTAACAACAGAAATGCATCAAACATACAGCAAGTTAGAAGTTATAGAGGAGCTGAGTGCCACAGTGATCACTTCCTCGTTGGAGCAAAATTTAAAATAAAACTTAAGAGATCTTTCTATACTAAATTACAAAGATTACACCCAACATATAACAGAGAAAAACTACAAGAAATTACAGTCAAAGAGAAATTTACAGATGAAATAAAATGAAAACTAGAAACTCTGCAAAACACTTTGGAGGAAAGCGTTGACCAAACTTGGTTGAACATCAAGAATACAATTCAATCTACCGCAGAAGAATGTCTCGGTGTGTTAACCACGCATAGAAAGAACAGATGGTTCAATCAAAAATGTGAAGAAGCAGTCATTAGGAAAAAGAATGCCAGACATTTATGGTTAAATGACATCAACAACATCCAAAAGGAAGAGCATTATAGAAATGAATGTAAAGAGGCTACAAAAATAGTCCGACAGCAGAAGCGAGAATATATGAGTAATATAATCAAAGATATGGAAACTAATCACCAGAAAAATGAATCCAGAAAATTTTTTAAAGAACTGAAGTCAATGAAACGAGGGCACCAACAAAACACATATGGTTTAAAAGACAAAAATGGGAATATGATAAATACCAATGAGGAAATGTGCAACACATGGAAAGAATATTTTGTTGAATTACTAAATTGTGAAGCTCCAAGTAACATTTTCCCACAGGAAGAGGTTCTAACATGCGAACCACAAATTGAAGAACCTACATTTGAAGAAATCCTACATGTAATCACACGACTTAAAAACAATAAGGCAACTGGGACTGATGGAATTGCTGCTGAATTTATAAAGGCAGGTGGCCATGCATTACATCTAAAGCTATACGAACTAATAATAAAAATCTGGAGGACAGAAGAATTACCCCATGACTGGAAAGAGTCATTATTGATACCTATCTTTAAGAAAGGAGACAAGTTCCAATGTGGAAATTATAGAGGAATATCACTACTGTCCACAAGCTATAAGATACTATCCGCAGTATTACTAAATAGACTAAAATCATATTCAGAAGACATATTAGGTGACTACCAGGCGGGTTTTAGACAAAACAGATCAACAATAGATCAGATATTTATCTTAAGACAAATAGCCGAGAACAATTGGGAATATAAAAGAGATCTCCATAACATTTTTGTGGATTTTAAAAAGGCTTATGATAGTGTCCATAGGAATAGTCTATGGAATGCTATGCAGGAATTTGGAATACCAAGGAAGTTAATCAACATGACCAGACTATGCATGGAAGATACTTATAATATAGTAACATATAAAGGCAGGAAATCAGACCCCTTCCAAATAACATCTGGCTTGAAACAGGGTGATGCACTATCGCCGCTACTCTTCAATCTGGCTCTAGAGAAAGTTGTAAGGAAGGTAAAGGAGGAATGTGATATTGGAGGAACATCCAAGCTGCTTGGTTATGCAGATGATATAAATATTATAGGGCAAAGTGAACAAAAGACATTGGAAATATTGACTCACTTAAAGGAAAAAGCCCAACAGATGGGGCTGGTTATCAACCAAGATAAGACAGAATATATGGTAATTTCAAGAGACGGAATGGCTAAAAACTCTGGCCACATACAAATAGATAATATGACCATTAAAAGAACGGAAACATACAAATATCTGGGTACAATCTTCAACTGCTCCAACATCATAAGGGAAGAAATACAAACTAGAATCAACTCTGGAAATAAGATATACTAAGCACTACAACATCTACTAAAACCAAAGGCGCTATCTCGTAACACCAAAATCACAGTATACAAGACACTGATCAGACCAGTTGTGCTGTATGGCTCTGAAACCTGGAGTACAACGAAAGGAGACGAAGCCTTGTTACAAACCTTTGAGAACAAAATTTTAAGACGCATCTTTGGACCCATTAGGGATACACAAAGTGGAGAGTGGAAAAGAAGAAGTAACAAAGACATTTATGATCTGTTTAAGTCCCCGCTAATCACTGGTATCATGAAGGCTAATAGACTACAATGGCTGGGGCATATAGAAAGAATGGAAGATAATAGGGAAACAAAACTCGCTTACACTCAGGAAATAAATGACCGTAGACCCCGAGGTAGACCAAGAAGGCGGTGGAGAGATAATACATATACAGACCTACAAGCACTTGGAATCAACGACTGGCAAGAGAAGGTCCACCAGAGAGACGAATGGAGACGGATTGTATCTGCAGCGAAGAACCTCAATGGTTCGGAACGCTGAAGAAGAAGAAGAATACGAGGTAATACATAATTGTCGTTTAGAACTAAGAATTAGACATGCAGGCCCGTCTAACACTCTATCTGACTCAACTCTCGCCTGCCATACATTATTTCATAAGAACAGGGTGAATAAGCTATACCATAGTTACATTTCAAAATTATAAAACCCACCCAATAAATTACTATCTATAGTGTGTGTAATTCTGGTAAACACATAGACACATCGATTCTGACAAATAGAAAGCTAGATAGGTAGGTAGATAGATAGGTAGGTAGCTTGGCAGGCAGGTAAGCAGACAGACAGGCAGACGGACAGACAGACAGACAGGCAGGCAGGCAGGCAGATAAGCAGGTAGACAGACGGATGAACAGACAGACAGACAGACAGACAGAGAGGCAGGCTGGCAGGCAGGCATACAGACAGACAGACTGACAGATAAATAGGTAGACAGGTAGGTAGACAGAGATAGATAGATAGATAGATGGATAGATAGATAGATAGATAGATAGATAGATAGATAGATAGATAGATAGATAGATAGATAGATAGATAGATAGATAGATAGATAGATAGATAGATAGATAGATAGATAGATAGATAGATAGGCAGGTAGATAGATAGATAGATAGACAGACAGACAGACAGACAGACAGACAGACAGACAGACAGACAGACAGACAGACAGACAGATAGATAGATAGATAGATAGATAGATAGATAGATAGATAGATAGATAGATAGATAGATAGATAGATAGATAGATAGATAGAT
Source organism: Cepaea hortensis (assembly GCA_963921405.1). Classification (NCBI taxonomy): domain Eukaryota; kingdom Metazoa; phylum Mollusca; class Gastropoda; order Stylommatophora; family Helicidae; genus Cepaea; species Cepaea hortensis. The sequence goes on along the minus strand of OY992879.1, from coordinate 135,891,118 downwards.
AAATAGATAGATAGATAGATAGATAGATAGATAGATAGATAGGCAGATAGATAGATAGATAGATAGATAGATAGATAGATAGATAGATAGATAGATAGATAGATAGATAGATAGATAGATGATGGATGGACGGATGGATGGACGGACGGATGGATGGATGGATGGATGGATGGATGGATGGATTGGTGGATATAGACAGATGTCTAATACATCACATAGCTAGTGGGCGCCGCAGAAGCGCATTGACTGGCATATTTACTTGCCAAGAGATGGTCAAGTGTTTCGAATCCTTCTTGAGGAGTAGATGGTACAACAACAACAAAAAGCCAAGGCTCTCAAGTCCGCGCAATATTAAATGAGAACCTGGAAATTTTTTGGGAAATAAAAGTGATTGGCGTTATATCCACCACATCATCCACCATGTGCCGAGTGGCCCATACAATTATAGATCTAACACGAAATGCTCATTGCGTAGAGTGGGGTCCTGTACTTATTATTTATTTACTCACTTACATAGCTAGACTTGTGTTCTTCAACTTGAAGACATATCAACACAGGCCATTTTATGCTGTTGTAAAACATCGTTTATTACCCACAAAGAAAGTGATGAAAATAATCTTGAAATATTGTGCTTATTTTCACTCAGGTTTTAAACATTATTAAGATTATTAGATTATGGTTTCTAGGTTATTTCAATGCTTCAGGCAAATATATCAGGAAGATAAGCATCACGGCTATCTCAAGACATGAAGCCTGAGTGGCACAAAACACACGTACACATATAAATGATGTAATTACGATTGCTTGTGCTGTTATTGTAAATGACGACGATAAATGTTTTGGCGCTAGCAGGGAGTGTTTGAAAAATCTGGTCACGAGCCGGAAAAGAAGATAATTTAACTGCAGTATTGTATGAGAAACTAGAGCTGTCACGCAAAATTGATTTGTCAGAAATGTTTGTAAAGAAATTAAATGAGGGAAATGTGTACCTGTGTTTCAGAAGAAAAGGAAATTAGAAGTGAGAATTGCAAATGAACAAAATAGGCATTTGTAACTTTGTTTTGTTTTGTTTTCTTTTTTTAGTGTGCTGTGGTGACCTTTTACTTTTACTTTGTGTAGTTGTGAAATATTATTTATGTTACCTGAAATGGACCAGTCAAATAAATTATGATTAAATGATTAAAAACTACTGTGAAATGACAGTCGAACAAGTTACTATACAATACTGTGTGGTGTTTGCTGGCAATAATGTCGGTAATCTGAAATTAGCGTGTCAAATACGATTAATTGGAAGAAACACACTTGCTTGGTTGTAAACTCTTATACTGTACGTAAATAATATTAATATCTCATTCTGTGTTTGTGTGGTCATAGTTCTCTGTGTATGATTTCTGCTTATTACCTTGTTCCATCCATATGCAAGCCTGTAGACGCCATTTTCCGTGTCAGATCTTAGTCAGATATGACTGAGCTACCGTATGACAGTAGACGGTATAACCTGCTTTCCGTTAGCGCCGAATGTTGGGTGGCGCTCACAAAACCCGACACTCCACATTGTGCCAACGGCCTCGGGGGAAGGTGTGCCATTTGGAGGGTACAAGCCTTACCCTCGTGCGAGGAAATGCAGGATAAAGACTAAATGTCATGGTATGGCAGACCAGGCTCTTAAGCCTTTGTCGACATCTGTCTTGGATTGAAGCTCCGACAGGCGGACAGTTAGAGCATTGCTTTGCTGATCCGGCAGCTTCTGCAGTTTATCTTGTTCCAGACTTATTGGTGTTACCTTTCCTCTGGAGTACATTAGACAGGCCGAGAGAGGGATCATGCTGCATGGGCAACACATGGTCTCTAAATTCAGTCAAGGCTTTGTGTTATAGAGAGGTCCATTTTACAAACTATCGTCTGTCAAGACAGCAAGGTGCCATTTTGAAATGTGTACTCAGTTCAGTAATTATTTTTTTGAGATCATATTTTGTAGCCTTATATTTTATTTGTAGAGTTTAGAACAAGAATCGCTATGGCGAAGGTGGCCTTTTGCAAGATGGTATAGTGCTACAAAGAACATGTACTTTTGTATGGATGTGAGACGGGGACAATGAGCAGACAAGCTGGCAAACTTCTAATGGCAGTGCACATTTGGTATCTGACGAAAATGCAAAGAATACTATGGACAGACAGAACAACTAATAAGCAGGTCCTTCAAGAAGCAGGACTCATTAGAGAAATTAAAAGTAGACAGTCAACATTGTTTGGGTATGTTATGAGAAAAAAAATAAAGTAGAGAACTTGGTGACAACAGGTTTGATTGAGTGGAACAGAACAAGAGGAAAGCGGAGAGGTAAATATCTGGATGGTTTGGCTACGTGGCATGATTGAGACAAGAACACAGAGCTGATCTATGACTCTGGTGATCGCGTGAGATGGTGAAACATGACCGCCCATGCTTATCGCCGTGGCACATGATAATGATATATTTTAAGCTCTAGAACTGTAATGAAAAACTTTCCTCGTAACGGTAATCATACGCGGGTCAAGGACGGTGGACCAGAGTTTAGAATCAATATTGCGAAAGTGTTCATGTCAGAAAGTAAGCGTTACTCTTGGTTGGTATCTGTAGATTATTGCTTCGTGTCGCCCTGGTTTAAAGGTGAAAATAGCCAGTAGCAGATTATATCATTGGTGTGTGAAGTGCTGGTGTTCACTTATTCTAAGCCAGGGCAAATAGAATTGGGTGATCACTTCCCTTCCTGGGCGCGTTTAATTTCCAACAATTTCCCCCAAATATTCAAAATAATTTTTTGGACATGTTATGAGAAGAAATGGATTGGAGAACTTAGTGACAACTGGCAAGATCGAAGGGAACAGACCAAGAGGAAGACCGAGAGGAAAATACCTGGATGGCTTGGCCACATGGCATGGACGAGACAGGAACACTGAGCTGATCCACGACGTTGGTGATCGAGTGAAATGGCGAGTCATGACCGCCCACGCTTTCCGGCATGGCACATGATTGATTGATTGAATGACCCAAGAGCTATGCTGACGGTAGTGAACGTACTGGTAGGGTCGGACAGCTTAACAGATAAGAACCAAACGAAGAGAGAAACAACCCTGCTGTCTTGTAAGTAGACTGGGGACAGTACAACTGTCAGAGTAGGCAAAACCGAAACAGAATGCTTGTCCAAGTCGAAAGTACTAAGCCACAGGCTTGACGAAACTTTATAATGTTGTAATGTCATAACTGAAATTCTTCATTATTGTTCACAGTGTTACATTGTTTAACATATTAACTGCTTTTTACGGTAAATTTAGTAATGTGCTTCACAATATAAACATCAGTCAAACCATTTACATCAATAAGAGAACATTGTAACTTGCAGTGAGCTTCCCAGCAGAAAATCTAGACCAACACATATACTATTGTTTTTATTTAAGAATTAGACTTCATTTCACAACTTGTTATAAGGTGATAATTGCGAGAGAGTTCACGCTGAACATGCGCTACGGTTTGCACAAGTTTCAGAATTTAGAGATGTCTTCCCACACAATGCTTTACTTATGGAATTTCAATGACAGTATTTCTAAGATGTGCCTCAGTCATGAAGACAACCACGGAAGTCCAGTTTTCATTATTGTCATGAAGAACGTGAACATTTGCACTTGTGCGTTCTTGATATGCTAAAAGATATGTGTTGTCTTTTTAGGTGCTGCTCGGTCTTTGTCGTACATAATATATATAATACCCAAGATTCCGTCCTTTATTCCCGTTTTCAGTTATATGTTCAGGAATAGAGGACGTGTCAGATGGCACGGTGCCTTGTAAGGTTTCTACTGAGTAAACAGAAAGGTCGTCAAATAGAAAACAGCGTCCAAATCCTAGTTTCCCTCAGATGTATTTGATGGTGGGCAGTGAATGAACATAGTTGTGACAGCGTGTTCAAAATAGCATATTAAACAGCTTACGATGCAACAATGATAAAAAATCAAATCAATACAAGGTGGTGTTATAGATGTATTAAAGAACACTGAGGTAACAAATGGAAAAGAATCAATTCAATATAACGTTGTGTCATAGTTGTATTAAAAACATTGATGCATCCAAGATAACATAATCAACTCAATCCAAAGTTATGCCGTAGATTATTAAACAACTTTGATGTAACAAAGATGACATACTCAACGCAATCCAAAGTTATGTTTATGATGTATTGAACAACATTGTACAACAAAGGAAGATCATCAATTCAATCCAAAGTTGAGTTAACAGATGTTTTAAACAACATTGATGCAACAAAGATAACAATCAAAACAATCTAAAGTTATGTCATTGATGTATTAAACAACATTCATGTAACAAAGGGAAGAGAAACAATTCAATCCAAAGTTGAGTTCACAAATGTATTAAACAATATACCATATAATAAATGAAAGTGAACCAAATAAACTATGTGCTCTTGGATATATTAAACGTATGGCTGAATAAAGGAAACATGTAAGAAAAACTGAAACCACATGAAAGCTTCTAGATTATCTACCCCACTACATTGTCTCCGCTGATGTCAGCTGGATGACAGAGTCGTCAAACTAGTGACTCGGCTGTACAACCTACAACTGTGATGTATGATGTCACGGTTACATCCTTATAGCCTGCTTCGCAGATAAGAAGTTTCAATTCTGGCCTTAAACTCATCGCTGGTTTTTTTATATTGTAGAGGGAAAGGAGAGCTCTTCATCACAATCCTCGCTGAGATGGCATTTTCTTATCAGTTCTGGGGGACGGTTTTTACACAAACCCCACTCTTGTAGATATAAAGTATTTTCAGGGCTTAAACTGCATGAACGTTAGTGCATTGGACGGGACGCAGAGGTGTTTCCAAGGCACCATGGCAGGGATCTATACGGGCCAAGACCTGCTGACACGTCCACGCCGTGCATCCTGGGCAACAGGTACCTTCGGGGACCTGGCTAACATCAGTAGGATCGATGATTCCTCCGAAGCCGGAGAGTATCTGCCTGCATGGCGAGGTACCACCAGTCTGCACACCAATAAGCCAGACATGGGACAACGGATACTCACGCAAACCTCAGGTCCGGTATGACATAACATTGTTGTTGGACAACAGGATGTACAGGACTTCACGCTGGAGTTCACAGCCAGCGAACACAAGCAAGCAAGCAAGCAGTGCATTGGACATTAAAATGACACCCCTGTCTTCTAGAGGATTCACAGACCAAGCAACCAACCAGCTAGTCAGCCAACCAGTCAATCAACCAACCAACCAACCAACCAATTAACCAACCAACTACCAGCCAATCAGCCAGCCAACTACCAGTCAGCCAGCAAACTAGCCAGCCAACTAAAAACCATCCAGACAGCCAACTACCAACCAAGCAGCCAGCCAACTACGAGCCAACCGGCCAGCAAATTGCCAGCCAGACAGTCAGCCAACCAGCCAGCCAGCTACCAGCCAACCAGCCAGCCAACTGCCAGCCAAGCAGCCAGCTAACTACGAGTCAACCAGCCAGAAACTGCCAGCCAGACAGTCAGCCAACCAACCTACCAGCCAGCCAACCAACCAACCAAACAACCAACCAACCTGCCAGCCAGCCAACCAACCAACCAACAAATGAACCAATCAACCTGCCAGCCAACCAACCAACCAACCAACCTACTGCCAGCCAGCCAACCAACCAACCAACCAATGAACCAACCAACCTGTCAGCCAGCCAGCCAACCAACCAGTGAACCAATCAACCTGCCAGCTAACCAACCAACCAACCAGCCAACCAACCAACCAGCCAACCAACCAACCAGCCAACCAACCAATGAATCAATCAACCTGCCAGCCAGCCAACCAACCAACCAATGAACCAACCAACCTGCCAGCCAGCCAACCAACCAACCTGCCAGTCAGCCAACCAACTAACCAACCAACCAACCAACCTGCCAGCCAGCAAACCAACTAACCAACCAACCTGCCTGCCAGCCAGCCAGCCAGCCAACCAACCATCCTGCCAGCCAGCCAGCCAACCAACAAATCAACCAGTGAACCAACCAACCAACCAGCCAGCCAACCAACCAATGAACCAACCAACCTGCCAGCCAACCAACCAACCAATGAACCAACCAACCTGCCAGCCAATCAACCAAGCTGCCAGCCAGCCAGCCAACTAACCAACCAACCAACCAATGAACCAACCAACCAGCCAGCCAGCCAGCCAACTAACCAATCAACCAATTATTCAACGAACCTCCCATTAACAATTTCTGAACTTTATTCGTTTACACTGTGCACCCTTCCTTAAAAGATAAAAGTAAAAAGTCACAAGGTAGGTACTGCCTTTTGGTGTGAAATGTTGGATCTTCACATATTCTAACTCATGGCATAATAATAATATGTGGTGGCCATGTCCAGATCTTGCTGCCCTTCCTTCCCCGACAACAAACCAGAACATTCGTAAAAGTATTACACGCCCATTTCAGGAGATTCTAGAGCCATTATACAAGAATATAATCGAAAACCATGAACTGATTAGAGAAATTAGACGTAAACAGTCAACATTTGTTGGCCACATTATCAGAAGAAATAAACTGGTCAACTTGGTGACAACTGACAAAATTGCGGGGAAAAAGAAGAAGGGAAGGTAGAGAATTAAATATCTGGATGGCTTGATCAAATGGCATGGTTGGGACAAGAACACAGAGCTGATCCACGACTCTGGTGATCGTGAAAGAAGGCGAAATGTGACCGCCCACGCTTATCGGCATGCCACATGATGATGATGATGATGATGATGATGATAATGATGATGATGGACAACTTCTAATTTACAACTCACAACCTGATGAAACAATAGGGGGCTTCAAATGTTTTTTGTTTTTGTTTGATGACTATATTCTGAAAAAGTAAAGAACTAATGTACAGTGGTACCTCGGGTTATGAACTTAATTAGTTCCAGAACTCGATTCGTAACTCGAAACGTTCGTATCCCGAAACATTGAAATCAATGAAATAAAGACAATCCGTTTCAAGATGAAAGTATCCTTCTTTTTTTTTTTTACACGTTTACCTGACAAAAATGCAAAAAAATACGTGTACTTCACGTATTAAATAAAGAGAAAGAAAACAACCAAATTAATTAAATGTAAAATAAAAAGAGATTTAGTCTATCTTTATTACCAAGAAAACGAACGCAGGAAATTTGTCACTTTCTTTGTTATTCTGAATCATTATTTTCAGGAGCATCTTGTCGCTGTTTCTTGGCAGCCGACTGGGAACCTTTCTGCACCAAAAAACTATCAAGGGAACTTTGTGTAACAGTGGCGATAGTAGTCACCGGACAGTGATCATTTCTGGAACAAAGAGGTACAATATTCCAGAGGCCGATTAGTGTCGTAAGTGGGTTGAATTTTTGCTGTCAAGTACTGGTCGGTTGTGCCGTGACTACTTGGCTCCAACATAATTCATAAATTCAAATACCAAACCTACAAAACGAAAGTTCTTAATGAGACATCCTGGGTTCGCTTTTTGAGTTCCTTTATTCAATTCTTAAGGCCTTCTTTCTTCTCGGGGGATGGTCGACAATGGTGTGATACAAAAAAAATGGTTCATCTTGAGTTTACATTGTATCAAAACGCACTGGTTACTGAATATAAGATCAGGTTACAGGTTGCCGGAAGCTTCTCTCCGTCCTTAATTATAATGTACTATTCGCAACGCCATAAAGCTCATCTTTCATTATACCTCTTCTTCATCCTTCTGATTAAGCCAAGATTATAACTGGATTGCACTTCTTTGATCCATCCATCCATCATGTGCCATGCCGGTAAGCATGGGCGGTCATGTTCTACCATCTCACTCGACCACCAGAGTCGTGGATCAGCTCCGTGTTTCTGTCTCGACCATGCCACAAGGCCAAGCCATCCAGGTACTTGCCTCTAGGTCTTCCCCTCGGTCTGTTCCCCTCGATCTTACCAGTTGTCACCAAGTTCTCCAAATCATTTCTTCTCATAACATGCCCAAAAAATTGTGACTTCTTCTTCTTCTTCTTCTTCTTCTTCTTCTTCTTCTTCTTCTTCTTCTTCTTCTTCTTCTTCTTCTTCTTCTTCTTCTTCTTCTTCAGCGTTCCGAGCCATTGAGGTTCTTTGCTGCAGATACAATCCGTCTCCATTCATCTCTCCTGTGGACCTTCTCTTGCCAGTCGTTGATTCCAATTGTGACTGTCTACGTCTAATGTCTCTAATCAGTTTACGATCTTCATTTGTTTCTTGAAGGACTTGTTCATTGGTCTTTCTGGCTGTCCATGGTATTCTTTGCATTCTCCTCAGAAACCACATTTCTACAGCCATCAGATGTTTTTTAGCCTGACTGCTCATTGTCCAAGCTTCAAATTCATATAAAAGTATAGGTTCTATGTAGCATCTCAACACTCTTTTTCTCGTTTCAATTGACATCTTTTTATTGGTCAGTATGTTTTTCATCTTGCTAAAGGCTACTTTTGCCATGGCGATTATTGTTCTAATCTCTTCAAGGCATCTCCCATCAGATTTTATTACTGTCCCGAGATAATTTTACCCCCCCCCCCCCCCCTTTCATTCGAAGACTTTTTTTTAGAAATGTCTCCGAAAAAAAGAATATACCCTAACCTTAAACTCTCATCTATTATTTTATTTTCAAACTTCTGACAACTCTTTAATAAAGAAAAACTCTTCTAATTCAAAATCAACTCTTATTACTAACATAACTACACTAACATTGCTACTTAGTGTCAAATCTTACAACTTTTCTACAACAGTAATTCTAAGGTTAATTAAGGATCCCTCTTTACCATAAGGCATCCTATCACACCAAAAATCTGCAGATCCATTCTAAATTTCTAGGATCAAGAACAGCCATACGCTGTACCAAAACAAGATTAAGGATATACTACAACCATATCCTTCCTCTTCTCCACCCTTTAAGGATTTGGTCATGTTTAGCTATTTGCTTACCACCAAAATTAAATATTAGGCAATTTCTGCCTCAGTACTTCTTCTTCTTCTTCTTCTTCTTCTTCTTCTTCTTCTTCTTCTTCTTCTTCTTCTTCTTCTTCTTCTTCTTCTTCTTCTTCTTCTTCTTCTTCTTCTTCTTCTTCTTCTTCTTCTTCATCATCTTACTTAGGGATTGGTTATATGTAGCTATAAGCTTATAACCAAAAAAATACATTAGGCAATATCTGCACCAGTACCATTTCTTCTTAAGCTCACTTAGGGATTGGTTATGTGTAGCTATACGCTTATAACCAAAAAAAAATACATTAGGCAATATCTGCCTCAGTACCACTTCCTCTTCTTCCTCTCACTTAGGGATTGGTCATGTGTAGCTATACGCTTATAATCAAAATAAATACCTTAGATCACGTATCCTCAACTCTTAACTCACTGTTCACAAGCAAAAAACTCACAATAAAAAATTTAAATAAAAGTTGGTGGCCACTAATGCTTGTCAATAAACATTCAGCATTAACCCTTAGAGATTCAGGATGTACGACAATTGGAGTGAGTAAAAGTCTTGTACACCCCTTTTATTACACAGGGAAAACTGTCAAGTGCATTACATTCAATTGGTCAGTTAAATTTTATCCATTAGCTGAGATCACAGTGACAACACACAGTCGAGTACACTTAAGCCGAACTCGGATAACTAGAATTTCGCTTAAGTCGACATTATTGGCTTGGTCCCACCAAGGTCCTTCTTTATCTTTGTATACAAATTCCTGATAAGTCGAATTCGGTTAACTCGAATTTTCGGATTAGTCGAACATAAAAATTAATTACCGACTATATAAATGTCCACGTTTAAGTCGAACTGTGTCCCATTACGACCCAGACGGACCGGAAGCTTAATAAACTGGCCATTGTCATGACTGGTAAACATTCGTTTCAACACCTGAACTTTATTGCCTGGAAAATCCCAAGGTTATCATTGATTGAGACATGTACCAGTACCTCGCTGGCTGGAACCAATAGACGCTTTAGTCTCCGACCTTATCTGGATCGATTGACTAACTTCGTCGGACTCTTGGCGGTGGTCTTAGCCTAGACCTACCGGGCTAATCTCAACTCAATTGACTCTCCAGTATTGACGTAGGCAGATTCAGATGACTGCTCCCAGTAACGCCTCAAACCTCATCTTGATTGGCACTGGAACGAGCAAGTCCCGTGGAGCTTATGGTTGAGCTCCTGAATCTCCATCGGATCTAACCTATAACAGATCCTGAAACATGGAGGGGTTGGTGTGAGTACTCAACTACAACAAGGACTACACAGCATCTCCGCATTAATACATGCCTCTCAGTAATATATATAATACAATATATATATAAGTGATCACCAACATCATCGATCCACTCTTAAATACAATGTATAGGCATGAGGCTGCAAGAGAAAGCAATAATACACCAGTGTATAGTTAAGTAACTCATCTGGGCAACCGATAGCCCGATAGCACCAGAGTAGACTGTATGACTCTGTCAAAGTATCCTTCGCCTAGTGCTAATCCACTCATGTTTCTCCACCATCCATCAACCAGAAAATACACCTACTTCTCTTTCAGTGTAGTGGTTACTTTATCTAGGAGGTGCCCAGCCGGACATATCCTCCTTCTACCTAGCTCAACCATTAATCAATCACTTCACCCATTGATCAATTAATTAAACCTAACTCATTAATGACTACACAACATTAATAAATTATCTACATCACAATTCATTAACGTAGCATTAATAAATTATAAACTAGGAATTGTTAAACTTAATTAACAAACTCATAACACAGCAACAGCTTCTGTTCTGGGATCTCCGTCCCAGAACAACGTTTGACCTTTATTAATTGACCTTCATCCATGACGGTCAAGTCTGTGCAGGTCGAACACAGATATGGTAGCCATCCACCGAAAACACTTTCCCACAGCTGCTGTGGGCCCAGCGCATCTTGGTCCGTGGCGAATTAGGCCACGTCATCCATTTTTAGAGAGGCTTCCAGCCCCTCATCTCCTAAATCTCCAGTTCCCCCAAATTCAGTCCAATTACCACCGAGGATACTACTACTTCCTCACTGCAGTGAATAAGTTACTCCATTATCAGGGTCAGGTTTCTTGAAGAGGAGAATAATAGAGACAGACCATGTTCTGTACATAGTTCGGATATACATAGACGCAACGGCCTCGATTACAGAACGCCACATCGCTTTCGGTCATGTATGTTAATTCCACCTTCGGTTAAGCACGATCGCTTTGGGTCGGACATGCAACATAACGGTCGGTCTGACAGGCCTAATAACCAGTCGGTTGGCTAGACATACGCACGATTTGACACGCATGGTCACTCTGGCGGACGGGCATGTAAACAAGCAGTGACATCAGGCATCATAAATACTTTCTATCAACCGATATCCGGTAAATATAAAACATTTCTGCCTAAGAGGAATATCACTGGCATCTTCACACAGCAAATACTTACTTGCACATCCCAATGAAATAACACCACCTTGTTCCCGGAATAATACCACTACTGATATAAGACATAAATTACCATCCTATTCTAGCTATCACACGACGTTCTTTATGATAAGTGCGTGCGATGGTCGTTGTCTAGGTAACGATGCCCCTGGTGTGTCAATTGAGCTATCTAACTGTCTCACGATGCAACTCACCCCAGTAATACACATCCATCAGTCAGTAAACAAGATTGAGTTGGCGCACATAATCTTTTAATACAGAAATAACACAGACCCATGGAACATATTTATATATCCAGAAACAATATATATATAATCCATAGAATATCCATATTCTCCTCACAACATTAACACGCACACATCACTGTCTTCTCACGGCCTGCTGAATCTCAACTGCACACGACCGTTAATCCAGCTCTTATCCACCGCTGGACCTCACACATCACAACCCACACACTGGGTCTAGCCTCTGCTAATGATATCCAACCCACTCTGGGTTCAAGCCTTCATTCAACACTGTCCTTTACCCCTGCTGTGTAGCCCCTCCCTGGGCTCCCAATAACATTACACCCCAGCCTAAAACTGTCTTCCTCCCCATCCATCCCCTGGGGGTTTCCATTCACACCCGCCCCATTATTTCTCAGGGTTGATTGTTTTTCTTGTAGCCAGGTCACTCACCTCAATGTCAATGACCCAGGCATATGTCACTAGCCAAGCAAATGACACATCAATAATAATAGCAAGCAATAACTTATCACTATTAAATGATTCTAGCATCACAATGTAACGAATGTCAAACTTCCTGACAGCCCTGAGTATGTAATCACTAAACCAGATAGGTAACACATCTGCTACCCAGTTGGTAAATTACCCGAACCTACTTACACATAGCAGGGAGAACACTCAGCGTACATGTCACTAATAATGCAAATAATTTGTACTCTAACAGTAAATAAATTCTATCAGACATACTACCATCTAATTTGCACAATTAGCAGATGGAACACACGTACACAGGTCTAATGTTGATTCGCACACAACAGTTGGCGTTACCAGCCGCGTCTGACAAGCACATTACCTAGCCGATCAATAACAGCTAATTAAAAATGCAGACAGGCGACGGTCAATTTATGCGCTCCGAGGAGATAATTATTTCGGCCGGCGATTAAACGTCTTTAGACTGCGGGCGGTATATTTACGGACAACAGCTAATTCATAACGTATTTCAACATTACCTTGTGATCGTAGAGTCACAATCTTTCACTGCAGATGTCTACACTGGCTGAGATAAACGACATCTCTTCCAACAGTGAATTTCTGTGGCCGCCTTTGACGATGACCGACTGACGACTGACTGTGAGTCCAACGTGCCAAAAAATTATATACGCACTGGGCCGGGGACATTCTAGCATATTCTAGAAGTCACCAGAATTGTGACGTCACGGACTATTAACCGAGGAATTCCCTAGTTATGATCACCCGATCAAGGGAGACTAACCCGGCTTATTCCAAACAAAGGGAAATAATCCAGAGGACAGACTGTATCTAGTCCCGTTTCGTCACATAGGCCCCGACTTAAGAAGGTCGACCCGGTCGAACTTACTAGACCAAGAACTGTCTGGACTCTGAACCTACACTCTACAGAGACTAGATTTACAGGAAAGGACGTTCCATAACGTTCACTTTCCCCGGGGATATTTACCGGAATGGTAGGGACGCTGGTTCACCAACCACCACCTCAGACGTATGTTACCTCCAGCGATTAGGCCCGAAACGTAACGGCCTGGTGATCGGCTTACCCTTTAAACTGGACCGTTCCGGAGTGCAATGAAGATACCCCAACTGATAACTGATAACTGAATGTTTCAGCTTCTTGAACACAAGATACGTTTTTCCTCCTTAATTGGATTGCTGCAGCCCTCTTCCAACAGATAGTAGTTTTTAGATGTGGCAGTTGGACTTCTGAGCCAACAACAATATATCCTGGCCTGCCACAGGTATCACCATTATCTCAAGTGCTGTTTAACGCCTACACTGAGAATAACTGCTGAGCAGATCAAAGAACCGGGGAGGACATTGTCGTATGCTGACGAGGTGTTAGTGTATCGTCAGACGGCAGAAAAATGTGAGTAATGCCATCTAAGACTTCTATACGAGGGTCTGGTCCTGTCTGTTTGTGAGTATGCGATGGTGATCCTGACTCTCAGCCATAAGCAGATGGAAAGGATGGAGAAGATACCGAACGAGACTATGCGTATTATACTTGGGTGTACTAGAGATACAGCGTGTAGGGTGATGTGCTTCCTTCTTAATTTTCCAACCATGAGGGTCAGAATACAAATCTGTCGAGCACATGCCTACCTCAGAGTCAACACAAACACACATCACTCACTGCATAGTGAAATTAAGAAGATAAAGGGCAGCAGGTTAAAAAGAAGAAAGTCGTGGATGAATCAAGCCGAAGACATTCTTCTAAAGGTGTGTTCACTTGAAGACTTAGAACCTGGCTAGGAGTGGGTACAAGTGCCAGCAGAGTTTTGTACGTCCTTTTCGGTTTTCATCCAACTAGTCAGAAAATACATCAAGAAAATCCGACTGCTGTGCAGTCGGAAGTAGTCTTTGATCTACGAGAGTTCTTTTGATAGTGATGCTGTCATTTACACAAATTGGTCGGTCGTTCGACGCGTGAGAAGTTTATGGGCCTTTACGGCTCAAGTTGGAGGGAGAATTGTAAAGGAAGATTCTGGTGCTTTTTTCCTTGATCACAAATAGTCTGACTATGGAAGTCATGGTAGTAAGTAAGGCAACAATATGGCTGGAGACTCAGACCTTCACTCGGGCATGTTTCCTTAGTGAGCCAACAAGTGTGCTCAGGAAGCTGGCAATTGGGTGGGCCCGAAGACAGTGGTTGTTGTCTCTGGAGCGGTCACGGCTGGCAAAAATTTGTTTTATTTTCGTACCAGGGCATGCTGGTGTCCAAGGAAATGAGCAGACTGACAGGCTTGCAGGTTAGTCTACTGGGAGGGCGGACGAGTCATGGACCAGGCTGACATTCTGAATGCTTTACGAGAAGAACCAAGTGAATCCACATCTATGGTCAGACTACGAAAAAAGCAAGTTAAAAGAGGTGTGGCCAAACAAGACCACTGTAGTAAGCCAAATAAGATTAATAAACCAACATAGAACTGGTGGCATGAGCCGCTACACGCTGCGGGATTTACCGAGGAAGGGATCCGAGCAATTATGGACTGAGTGGTTCGATGTCCAATGAAAACTTTCGACTAACTAACAGTATACATAGTAATATGATTCCGTGTCTCTCATCTAGATTCACAATATTTATTCTCTCTCTCTCTCTCTCTCTCTCTCTCTCTCTCTCTCTCTCTCTCTCCCGTCTCTCTCTCCCGTCTCTCTTTCTCATTGTCGGTCTAAAGGGCTTTAGCGGCACAACCCTGTCAAATATAAAACGGCTCCACTTCCTCTGCCTTGCCATCGTGAATGGATTAGTGATTAATTAGTCTGTGTCCTCTGTAAATCCTGTTGCAGACATCATCATGCAGACAAGATGAATTAATGACATAATTCTTCCTCTTAATTGTTTCACGCCAATGTTGGTAGGCATTCGATGTGTATTGGTCCTAATAATTGTGTGATTTATTTTTTTTAAAAACAACAGTTTCTTAACAGACTGCCACATTGCAGGTATTTTTTCTGAGTGGTCAGTCTCGTATGATCGTCGGCCTCGTGTAGATCGAATACTAAAAGTATATTCTGTAGGCGAATACACCAACCACACATGTGGTTTGGATAATGTTGGATTCCCCAAATTATCACATACAACAACAAGAAAACAGTTTTCGCAATGACACAACAAAGACAAAAGCTAGAACAATAGATACACGAAGTAACAAAGAAAATCCACTAGCTTGGGGTTTTGAAGAATAAACATTAACAACAGCAACAGCAGATCATCCGAACATAAGACAGTAATGGTACATGTGTGTGTGTGTGTGTGTGTGTGTGTATGTGAGTGTGTGTGTGTGTTTGTGTGTGTGTGCGCGCGTGCGTGCTTGATTTTTACCATTAGTTTCTTATGTTCTGAGGGCCTGCTTTCGTTTTCTCTGCAGGCATTGATAGTGTATCTATTCTCCCACACTGTATTCAAGATCCCAAAGAGTTTTGATAGTATGATACAATAGAGTAAATGGCTAAAGCCTCTAAACACAGAGTACAAACAGCACACGCATGTCATAATTGTAACTCACAAAGAATGCTGAGAAATGTGAAGACATGCATGCTTCGGACAAAGGGGCAGGCTACCATTCAACAATACAAAATAGATAGCATCTGTTGGGTTATTTCCCCATGTCATGCTGGCGTTGAGGAAAACGAGCAGGCAGATAGACTGGCTGGGTTTTAACCCCTTGGTGGAGTATTGATGCATGGTAAGGCCAATGTGGTCGGGCGGTTTTTAAATATGCGTATAGTGCAGTATAACGGATAGATCATCACAGCCTGGAGAGAATGGTGCTGCAGGGAGTGACTAGAAGATCTGGTCATCACTGAAAACTCCTAGGAAATGCCAGACGGACATATAATCATACTGCCACTGGTATCATTTGTATTGGGACTCTTCGCTGGCTGTTGTAGATTACGACGGAACAGGTATGGGGATGTGCTATCGGTTCTTGACTCAACTCAACTCAACACAGAGTGAAATTTGAGTTACACAGGAGCCACCGATGTTCTAGACCAGTGGTTTTCAACCTTTTTTTGGCCCGTGCACCCTTTCACCATATGTTCAGAATGTAATTCCCCCCACCCCCATATCGTATATATATATATATATATATATATATATATATATATATATATATATATATATATATATATATATATATATATATATATCGTAAGTGGATAGATAACATCATGGGATCGACGAACCGCTGTCTTCTTACAGAAAGTGTTGGAGAGCCCAGCCGAGAACCTTCACTTTGGAGAATGAACTGACTGAATCATTGGTAGATGATGTTGGTGCTTGTGCGATGTAGTTGTTTCTTGCTTACTTGTGTGATATAATGGTTTCTGGTATGCTTATGTGATGCAATGTGATTGACTTATTTAATTACTTAATTAAATAATTAATTATTGCTTGACTGGTTTAAGAAATTATGCAAAGTTTTAAGCAACGGAAATGTGGTTCCTGAGACGAATGTTTCGAATATCTTGGACTACAGGGTAACTAACATTGAATACCCGGAAGAAGCTAATGAGACTAAATCATTATACACAACTATAAGAAAGAGACCAACCGCAGTCTTAGATCTTTTAATGAGAATCGAGACACTGGAGAATATTACAACTGGAAAGATCAGTGGGAAAAGAGACTGAGGAAGACAAAGAGAAATGATGCTGGATGGACAGACGGTGGCAAGAAGGAATATCATCAGAAGAGTTAATCCAGAGCATCAAGGACCGAGATCTGTGGAAATACATGACTGCCTATATCAGCTGGCAAGACACATGATGATGATTTGATTATAAAGATGACGATATTGATGATGATGATGATGATGAGGAGGAGGAGGAGGAGGAGGAGGAGGAGGAGGAGGAGGAGGAGGAGGAGGAGGAGGATTCGTTGATTGAAACTTTAATCCTGCTCTTTCAAGGGCAGATGCTACGACAGTTGGCAAGACACATTATTATGATTTGATGATAATGTGTTGATATTGATAATGATGATAATTGACACATGCCTGGGGTCATTGACATTAAGGAAAATGACCGTGCTAGTACATAAAAAAGTGACCGGGCATGAGAAATAATAGATGAAAGTTAGAGACAGTAAGGTGAGTGACCCCAGTAGGGAGACTACGAGAAAAACAACCAGCCATGAGAAATACGGTTGAGGGTGAGTGCAGACCCCAGGGTGGATGGGGAGAGAGAGAGTTTAGTTCTGGGTGAAGTCAGAGGACTTGAGGACAGTTGATGTTTTGGCGCCGAGCGGATCGGTTGTCGAAGAAGTGGGAGTTTAGACTGACTGCGGTCAGATCTTTTGTTGTGTTGTTCTCCTAGTTGTGAATGCAGGCCTAAAACCCAGTGGGGGTTGTATAGTTAATGGAGGTCTGAACCCAGAGGGGGTTGGATAGCTAGCGGAGACTAGATCCAGTGTGTGGGTTGTGATGTGTGAGGTCCAGCTGTGGATAGGAGCTGGATGAACTGTCTTGTGAAGTTGAGATTAAGCTGGCCGCGAGAAGACAGTGATGTGTGCGCGTTAAGTTGTGAGGTGGATATGGATATTCTATGGATTATATTGTTTCTGGATAATGAGTTATGTTCCGTTTGTCAGTGTTCTTTCTACAATAAAGGATTATGTGCGCCAACTCAATCTTATTGAATGACTAGTGAATGTGCACTGCGGGGGTGAGTTATATTGTAAGACAGTTAGATAACTCAATTGACACACCAGGAGTATCGTTACCTAGACAACGACCATATCACGCACTTATCATCAAGAACTTCGTGATAATGATGATGATGATGATGATGATGATGATGATGATGATGATGATGATGATGATGATGATGATGATGATGATGATGATGATGATGATGATGATGATGATGATGATGATGAGATTGATTGATTGAAACTTTAATCCTGCTTTTTCAAGGGCTGGGTGACCGACCATGCCGATGTTATCGGGCAAGTCTCTGTTTTAGATGCTTTGGCCCAGTTTCTGAAGAAAAAAAAAATTTTTTTGCTGGACTCAATAAGGTCTCTATATTTCTTTTTTTTAAATCTATTAATGCTCATAATAAGAGTAGTTTATTTTTGTGCCCAAGTGTACATGTATGCAAACTTTCTCTGCAAAAGTAACGAATTATTGACTTGTAAGAACAAAGTAAGATGGGTGCAGGATGTGGCAGATGAACTCCAGATGGGTGTATCAGACGCGGGACATCTTACTTATGATCGAGAGGTTTTCCGGAAGGATGTTATGGGAGCAAGGTTCTGCAAAGGACACGCTACTGAATGAATGAATGAATGAATGAATGAATGAATGAATGAAGAACAAAGTGGAATTAAAATATTCACACCAAAGATATTGCTTCTGCCAAATGGGTGATTGCTGTATAGTGTAGAGAAGTGCGCAGAAATATGTGTTTCAATATGTGTTTTAGTCTTGGCTGAGTTTATGAAACTGTATGTTGTGCCTGCCTGGTAGCAATGCAAGCGTAGAGAGTATGTTCTGCCTTTTGAACATTTAGCATAGGGATGAAAAGAATCTTCAATCAGTTTAGGTAAGGCATTTCGACTGTGAAAGTTTTGTTTTAATCTTTCATCTGTGAAATTATATACATGGAAAGACAATCAATCACGACGTTTATCAGAAATACATGGTAATAAGAAATATAACAATTAAAATGTTGATTGACTTATTCTTATGATATAATGTTAATATAATTTGTAATTTATAGATGTCTTAACATTATTCTACCCCATCACATTGTGTGTTTTAAAAAAAATAAAATAAACAATCAAATACATTGACAATATTTCGTCAATCAATCAATCATGTGCCATGCCGGAAAGCGTGGGCGGTCATGACTCGCCATTTCACTCGATCACCAGAGTTGTGGATCAGCTCAGTGTTCCTGTCTTGACCATGCCATGTGGCCAAGTTATCCAGGTATTTTCTTCTCGGTCTTCCCCTTGCTCCGTTCCCTTCGATCTTGCCAGTTGTCACTAAGTTCTCCAATCCATTTCTTCTCATAACATGTCCAAAAAATTTTGACTGTCTACATCTAATTTCTCTAATCAATTTACGATTTTTATTTGTCTCCTGTAGTACTTGGTCATTGGTTCTTGTGTCTGTCCATGGTATTCTTTGCATTTTTCTCAGAAACCACATTTCTGCAGCCATCAGATGTCTACATATGGCTAACGTTTTGGGCCAATTTTGTATGGCTAATGGGTGTCTTGAGAAGCTCTATAGTGGATTAACTAGACGCTCACCTGATGGTACAAGGGTCATGGCTTCGAATCCAAATCGGGCGAATATTTGTTAACGTGACCAGGACCACCAGGTCTACCAAGCCTACTAATGGTATCAGAAAACGTCTTGGGAAGTAAAGGAAGCCGGCGTGACACTGATCACATCACCGAGTACCGACCAGTCTATACAAATGTGGGTCTAGATCCATGAACCAAATGCTCCTTAGGTGTGTGAAATGATATTGTACTTTATACTTTACGTAATAGGTGTCCCGGTTTTTTATTTTACTTTTTATTTTACTAAATGGGTATTCCGTTGTTTTTTTTATTTTACTGTTTACTTTGCGTAATGGGTGTCCCGGTGTTTCATTTCCAAAATCTGGTCACTCTTTTCAGGGGTTATAAACAAAACTGAATTTGAATGATAGTAAAGTATATTTCTTCTTCTAATAGTCCATCGGGGTAACATGAAGTCATAGGAGCAGGTCATAGATAGATGGAACTGGGAAGCAGACAATAGAAAGTTGCTGGTTATGGTCTCAAGTCTGGCGACGGTAGGCAGAGGCTAGCCTCGTGGGGCCGACACACCGGAAGCTCCCGGCGTCTTCAATTGGTAGGCACATTATCGAAAGCGGCCATGTGGTGGACAGAGACACTGCCTTTCGCGTGTTGTTTAACACACAAAATACTCGCTTGTTAAAGTTTGCAGAAGCAATTATGACCAATCAAGGCAAGCCAGAATTGTGCAAACAGAAAGACATGTTAGTCAGCAATTACCGTTGTAGATAATTGACATTACTGTGCGAAATTGTGTATATTTCAACTTGAATGATTTATCTAGATAATTCACGTAAGTTGTGTAATTTCTGCAGTATGTACCTGACGAGATGCAGCGAAATATGCCAGGCAATAAATCGTGCAATCTATTGTTTGTGTCTTCGTTATTCAGAATAAGATTGTAATTTTTTTTTAAATGCAATGCTTACCACCTAAGTTTATGTTTATTAAATCATAAAAATGGGGTCATGTCATTTATTGAGTGTTTTTACTTGTTATAGTCAATTGTTTTAACAACCCTAGATAAAATTAGGTTAACTGAGAGAGGAGAGGCAAGGAACCACCAAAAGGGGATTTGGGGTATAAAGGGGAAATATTTGTAATTGTTTTCCTAGAGGTATTCCTTGGTTCTCTGACACTCTATTTATGGACTCAAGCAACTGAACCATTAAAGGTTAACATAATTAAACGGGCAGGATCACATTGGGAAAGAGGAACTTAGTATCCTTTCTCTCTTTGAGATTGAGCCATCAATCCGTACATCCGACAGTACTCACATCTTCTGCTTCTACACACGTTTAAGGTCATAAACCTCGCCGTTGCATCTGGTAAATTACAAGCAAATACGTACGTGTTGCTGAAATCTGAAATCTAGAAACGCTTTTGACACAATAAAAAAATAATTAACACAAACCACGTTTGCCAAGCATATTAATCAAATGGATTTAATAACATTGTATGTGATGAACAAGATGATATTCCATATATTAAAGAAGGAATGCCAGTTTTGAAGATGGAAGTTCAGAATACTTTTAATCATATGAAAAATGGCAAGCCTCCTGGTAAGGACAACATCATAATAGAAATGGTGAATGCCTTTGCTGAATCTTGAACAGATCGGGACCTAGGCTGTTTACATAATATATGATGCCAGAAAGATACCACCGGACTTCCGTAATTCTCTGTTTATTTTAATCCCGACGGAATTAATAGCCTGGGGAAATTATCAACATCAGACGGTTATCATAATGAGCCACACAGGTCCACATGGTAGAATGGATAAGAACGCGTTCTTAAACATCCGGTGTGCTGATGTCGAGGTTAGCGGTTCAACCACCACACCGGACAGTTGGATTGAAATGTTGACCTGTCGTCCTTGACTTTGGGAAGTTAATTACAAGTACCTCTGAAGTAGGAATGGGTTCGCCTGACGGCGAGGAGCATTAATCGGGAAAGCTAATCCACACGCAGTATTCAGTCCATCACTACTATAAATAGTCTGTATGGACTACGCTTGAGTTCAAAATGAGCGAGCGCAAAACAAAATCAGCCACATCACGAAGATTATGCTAAGAAGCAGCAAAAGAGCAAGGAAGAAAAGAAAATCCGAAGTTGGGAAAGAACAATGTGGGTTTGTAGAAGGTATGGGTTCACAAAGGATGTGTATTTGCTGAGAATATTAATAACACGTTCGACAGAAGTAAACAAAGACCTGCATGTTCGCTTCATTGACTACACATTGGCTTTCAATAGAGCAAGACATGTGACATGATAAAGATGCTTGCAGATCTATAAATTAATTGGAAAGATCTTAGGCATACGAAAAGCAAATAATCGGAAGCAACAAAGATGTAAGTCTATATCAGCTTATCAAGAGAGGTGTGCTTCAGCTAACATTAATGTTTCCATACATTGTTTTCCCTTATACAGTGAAATATTATGAAACGGTTAG
>OY992879.1:135856610-135864110 GCA_963921405.1 Cepaea hortensis | reverse complement strand
GTACTCCATACAGATAAGGTTGAAATTTCTGTACCGCCCACACTAGAGCCAGACATTCCCGTTCGACGGTGGAGTAATTCCGTTCCGCGGGTAACAGTTTTCTACTGGCATATGCCACCGGACATAGCACAGTAGGATCATCTCGCCCTTCCTGCAACAGAGTTGCTCCAATCCCTATGTTACTCGCGTCGGTTCTTAGAACAAACGTTTTCTCCAAATTTGGGAGTTGCAGGACTGGCCTATCCACCAAAGCCTGTTTCAGCTTCCCATAAGCCTCTTCACAGCTCGGGGTCCAGACTATAGGATCTGGCGATCCTTTCTTCAGGGTTTCGGTTAACGGTGCCCCAATTTCGTTGAACTTCGGAATAAATTTCTGGTAAAACCCACACAGAGACAAGAAAGACCTAACATCCTTTTTGGATTTAGGACGGGGTGCGAGTCTGACCTTCTCTACATTCTTTTCTTCCGGTACCAAACCCCCCGGGGTAATAGTATGTCCCAGAAATTCTAAGGAGTGATAGCCAATCATGCATTTGGCTGGACGGGCAGTTAACCCCTCCTCTTTCAATCTTATGAAGATCTGTTCCAAGGATTTCAGGTGATCTTTCAGATTGCCAGAAGCGATGAGAATATCATCCATAAACGAGACGACAGAGGGATCCCTTAAAGGGTCTAATAACTTTCTCATCATGCGTGTGAAAACACTGGGCGCATTGCTCAGCCCAAAAGGCATCACCTTAAATTCGTAATGGCCGCTCGGAGTACTGAAAGCGAGCAAGGGCCGAACCTCAGGCTTCACAGGGATCTGATAATATCCCCGGCTTAAATCGATTTTTGAAAAGTACTTTGCCCTATTTAATCTGGCAAACAGTTGATTTGTGTTTGGTAACGGCTCAACTTGGAATGTCGTACAACTGTTTAAATGCCTGTAATCAATACACAAGCGGTGCTCCCCGCTTGGCTTTCTCAACAAGACAACCCCGGCATTATAAGGAGAAGTCGAAGGAGTTATGATGTCATCATCCAGAAGCTTCTGGATTTCGGCTTCCAGGGCCTTCTCTTTCGCAAAGGGCACTGGATATATTTTTTGGCGAATGGGGTCTTGGGTAGTCAGAGTCATATCAAACTCAACCAACCCTGTCCGCCCTGGACGATCGGTAAGAATCTGTTGATGGGACTCCAACAAATGGATGACTAGTTCTGTTTCTTCAGCCGACAGATCAGGATTTATATGTACATCCTTATAGGTTTCCCCAGGGTGTAAAGGATACTCCCTATCCGCGTCTGCGCCCGATTCAGTTTCCATCGCGACCGCCATAGTCATGAGTGGGAGAGAAGTACCATCGGATCGTTCCTCATATTTTTTGAGGAGGTTAATGTGGAAGATTTTAGATTTCCCCCTGATCCGGATAGCATAATTGGTACGGGACACAACCCTTTCCACCGGGAAAGGCCCCTGCCAACCAATCTCGAGTTTATTGGAACCTACTGGAAGTAACAACAGAACCCGATCCCCCACCTTCAGAGACCTATCTTTCGTCCTTCTATTGTAGTAGGCCGCGTGTCTCTTTCTGGCCGCTCTCAGATTCTGAGCCGCCAAAGCCCAACCTGTCTGGAGTTTCTTCTTTAACTCCTCGACGTATTTGTAGGAAGATACCACCTCTTCGGAAGTCTCCTCCTCTGTCCAACATCTCAATAAGGCTTCTAAGGGACCCTTGATTGGCCTCCCGAATAATAGAGTGGCTGGTGGCAACCCGGTTGACCCATGGGGAACCTCCCGATAGGCGAACAAGGCGGCTGGGATATATTCATCCCATCTGTCTGGTTTCTCTTGAGCCAGCTTCCTAAGCATGGTCATCAAGGTACCATTAAACCTCTCTACTTGCCCATTAGACTGAGGGTGGTATGGGCTTGTGTGAATGTGGTTAGTCTGGAAGATACGAAAGACTTCCTCCATCAGCTTACCACAAAACTGAGACCCATTGTCCGTTAGGATCTGGTTTGGAAATCCCAACCAAGTAAAAGTCTCCATCAGTGCATCAGCCACTCGCTTAGAGTCGATGGTGGCCAACGGTATCGCCTCGCCCCACATGGAACAGCAATCCACCATCGTCAGAATATACATATTCCTCTTCCTAGTCCGAGGAAGAGGACCAACCAGATCGATGGCAACTCTCTCGAAAGGAGAGTTCATAATGGGCATATCACCCAAGACTACCGGAGCCGTCCAGTGTTTTGGTGCCACACGCTGGCACTCTGGGCACGACTTGACGTACCTACGCACATCTCCAGTCATCCCTGGCCAGTAGTAATGGCAGGAAATGCGCTGAAGTGTTGCCCCGACACCCATATGTCCACTGAAAGAAATGGTGTGTCCCATATGAAGAAGCTGTTCCCGATAAGCCTTAGGAACTACCAGCTGTCCATGCTGGCGTTCCTCTACTCCGGCTCTCCGGTACAGTAACCGATTCTTCATATAATACTGACCCCGTCTTGGTGGGTCAGCACTTTTTGGCAACTGGTTGAAGCAAGGTTGCAACGTAGCATCCTGGCTTTGAGCAGCTCGTAACTCCCCAGGCAAGGGATTCACGATCAAGGCCGGCGTCTGCTCCTCCTCCGATTGAGATCTGGTTTGCATCGCCCCTACGTACATGGGTTCGTTTGGGATCCCTAGGAAGACGTAGCGGCAACCCAAGATCATCGGGAAGATAGGATCGATCAGAACGGCTGCCTGAATAGTGCCGGTAACATATTTTGATTTGATGTCCACCTTCGCAATTGGAAGAGACATCGCTACCGCACTCTTTGTCGCCGTTTGAATCTCAATGGATTCCCCGGTTAGCTGCTCTGGGCTCACTAAGTGTGATGAAATTACGGCCTCAAACTGAAGACCTGTGTCATAGAGACACTCGACTGGTTGTCCGTTCACAAGAACCGTCTCTACTACTGGTGGTTTTTCTGAATCTTTGTTCCCAGGATCCCTCCCTTCTACCTCCTTGTTAGACCCCTCCCCGGTTTCTACAAGACAGGCAGCATAGTGAGAGTCTTTCTGTTTGCGCCTGCAATCGGCCGTATTGTGTGTGGGAGATTTGCAGAAGGCGCACCACTTTTCACTCCACTTTCTTTTGGGAGATCCAGGTGGACTCTTACCAGAGGGTTTCTTAATGGGAACTTTTTCGAAAGGATCCTCCTTTTTGGTGTGAGTGGGTTTGGGGTTCTTCTTCTTTCCAGACCCAGTGTCTGGTGATCGGAGATTGGGTTGTGCCAGTTCCCCATTATCCCCATGAGCTAGCACATACCTTTCCGCCAATGTGTTGACTACGTCTAACCTTTCTGTCCCATTTTCAACCAAGAAGGTTTGCAATGGCTTAAGCATCATCCTCTTCATTTGGTCCACGACCACTAATTCTTCTAAACTTTCATAGTCGTTGGCAAATCCTGCTAATGACATCCATTTCAAAAGGTAAGACTTAAGTCTAACACTGTATGCTGAGAACATCTCTCCTGGCTCTCTCCTCGACTTTCTGAACTGTTGTCGGTAAGTATGGGCTGTCATCTGGAACCTTTTCAATAATGCCTTTTCCAGGGCCTCATAGTCATTCTCCATACCAGGTGGCAACCTTGAATAGACCTCATATGCGGTCCCCCTCAGGCCCTGTGAGAGTTTCAAGTTCCATTTCCCACGTTCCAATCCCATAGCCAAAGCCATCGACTGAAATCTGTGAAGATACTGGTCGATCTTATCTTTGTGTTCATCGAACGGGAGTAATGGGAACTTCATTGCCTGGTATGGACCGCCACTAGAAGTTGTTGAGTCAGGGAGAACTGCGCCTCCAACTGCACCCTCGCCTCCCTTGGCAGTTTGAGCTTTCAGCTCCAACTCCCTCATACGGAACTCATGGTCTCTGGCTGCCTGCTCGGCCACCATCTTCCTAGCCTCAGCCTCAATTTTCTTTGCTTCGCGCTCTGCCTCGATTTTCTTAGCCTCGCGCTCTGCCTCGAATTTCTTAGCTTCGCGCTCTGCCTCAATTTTCTTAGCTTTGCGCTCAGCTTGTCGAAAATCTCTCTCCACTTCTTGAACATATTTCTGTAACTCAGCCCCTTCATAGCCTATCTCACGCCCTGTAGCCTGCACTTCAGCCACATTAAATTTCGCGGATGCCATCTTAACTCAGAGGGTAAGTGAATAGGTAATGGACAAATGGATATAATACACGACCACAACACTTTGTATGTCGTCAGTCTGTGTCAGGAAGAGTATAGACAATAGCCAGGTACGGTAAGCAGAACCTATTGATATTAGACCAGAATATCTGTCCCCTATCCCTATATCAGCCAGAGCTCCACCAGGATTTAAAATATCCCGCGACGTGCCCCCAGAAATTGTAACAAGCTATGTGGAGGGTCCCAAATAACTATGTCTCAATTTTCTCATGTATATTTCATAGCCCTGGCTTTAAATAGGTCTTTCCCTGCCAACCCTCCTCCGTTTCCCCCGGACTCACTGTCACTCTCTATTCGACCTAAGGACCTATTTCCTGCAGGGTCGTTCTGGCTGACATGCATACAACATGACGTTCTTCAACATATTTGTAATTGTAAATTTAATAACTCAATACATAACAGCACAGAGAAAAAACAATATCTGACAATTAACTCATAAACATCTACACACAATCTAGAGAGAAAACTAGTCCATACAATATCAACACAAATATAAATCTCCTAGCTCATCGTTTTCCATATTGTCCCATGAATTCACAACCACCTCATGGCAAGTTCACTGGTCTTTATTTCCCGCGTAGGTTGTTCGAACAACAGGGTTCCATAAATCCAGGATTCCAAGTTTCCGTGTCCTACACGAATGTAGTGTGTCCAATGGTTAGGGAAAGTGCCCTGGGATCACGTGGCACAATTTTGGTGGGGAAATACTCAAGGAGAATAAATAGGATATATGTACGGGTGTGTCAGTGACTTAGGCGGGATCTAGCCCAAAATGAAAACATACTCGATCCCAGCTCAACGAAACGCCTGCCGAGGTGTCTGAAAGTATTCGTTCGGGCCCGCCGTGGTTCTATCTGGTATAGCCCAACAGCAGCAGGGACCTCATAGTAAACATAAAGTTCTATGTCGATGCTCTGTCGAAACCTCCGGCTATATTCGCCGTCAAAAGAAGGATCCTTTTATACCCCAGCCGTAGGATGCGGCACTTTATCTGTAAAATTCTTTAAAACTTTAATACATTGTGCCGACCACAACCGACAAGGTTGACAACGGACTTTTCACGCCCAAACCCTTACCCTAGGTCTTATTTGGTGCAAGGCGCGCCATTGGGTTTTCCCGAAGAACAGATAGATTTCAAAGTATTCGTGTCAAATACTCGGGTTATGAAAGTAACCCAGAGAATCCCACTCCGGAGGAATTGAGCGGATAGGTATGAGGACATGGGCCACTGGGGTTTCGCTACACCCCCCCCCCCTTTTCCCCCTGGCCATAAACCACAAGGTACTATATTGGCAGTAAGTGACCGTTTTGACAGTTTGTGGTGTATACATTTGCCAAATTAGTTCAGTATCTCAGACATGATACTGTTTATGAGATGGGTTTATTCGATTTTCAGATCTTGCAGAATGTCAGTATTGTTCATCTAAGTGGTCAATTGTCTCTGTAACATTTCTCTTTTTCAGGGAAATCTAACATGCTTGTACCAGCGTATGTCGTGTTTTCTTGCTTCTTTGCCTTCTGGGAAATGTGGCGTCGCGTCACCTAAATCAATCATGATAGGTATCGTTAGAGCGGAGTGGAAAAAAATGTTTGCATATCCTTTACAGGACATCGTTGTCAACATCAGCATCTTTCAGCTGATTGTTGATGTCTTTGGCAAGATTACGATCAGTAGTTTGCCATTGCTTTCTGAGCGGCCGGCTCACATACCCCGCAAGTTACCGACGCGATTCGAACCACTGCTGATTCTCACCGTCGTCAAGTTACTTACGAGATTATACGAGATTACGGAGAAAAGTCGCTAACCTCTAGGCGGAGTGGAGCCGAAGTTAAAACATCCGCATCTGGCTCGTACAGACCTGGTTATTTTAATAGTTTGGACTTTAAAAACATAAAATAAGAAAATAATGGTAACTGCCCTAGGATCTTTGGGTAGAGATTCGGTTGTCTGTGCTTCTTAGCGATAAAACTAGGATGACCAATTTGCTCGTTGAGATTCATTAAAATCTCTGGTCAGTTGAACCTGAAAAAAGTATACTGAATAACACCTGCTAAAGGTCATTATCATCATCGCGTGTCTTATCAGCTGGTATAGATTGCATGTCTCTCCACACATCGGCCCTTGAACTCCTGGGTCAACTCTGCTTGATGACAACACATCTCGGTCCTTGAACTTCTGGATCAACTCTACTTGATGACAACATATCTCGATCCTTAGACTTCTGGATAAACTCTGCTTGATGACAACACATCTCGGTCCTTAGACTTCTGGATAAACTCTGCTTGATGACAACACATCTCGATCCTTGAACTTCTGGATCAACTCTACTTGATGACACCACATCTCGGTCCTTGGACTTCTGGATCAACTCTGCTTGATGACAACACATCTCGATCCTTAGACTTCTGGATAAACTCTGCTTGATGACAACACATCTCGGTCCTTAGACTTCTGGATAAACTCTGCTTGATGACAACACATCTCGGTCCTTGAACTTCTGGATCAACTCTGCTTGATGACAACACATCTCGATCCTTAGACTTCTGGATCAACTCTACTTGATGACAACACATCTCGATCCTTAGACTTCTGGATAAACTCTGCTTGATGACAACACATCTCGGTCCTTGAACTTCTGGATCAACTCTGCTTGATGACAACACATCTCGATCCTTAGACTTCTGGATCAACTCTGCTTGATGACAACACATCTCGGTCCTTGAACTTCTGGATCAACTCTGCTTGATGACAACACATCTCGATCCTTAGACTTCTGGATCAACTCTACTTGATGACAACACATCTCGATCCTTAGACTTCTGGATAAACTCTGCTTGATGACAACACATCTCGGTCCTTGAACTTCTGGATCAACTCTGCTTGATGACAACACATCTCGATCCTTAGACTTCTGGATCAACTCTACTTGATGACAACACATATCGATCCTTAGACTTCTGGATAAACTCTGCTTGATGACAACACATCTCGGTCCTTAGACTTCTGGATCAACTCTGCTTGATGACAACACATCTCGGTCCTTAGACTTCTGGATCAACTCTGCTTGATGACAACACATCTCGATCCTTGAACTTCTGGATAAACTCTGCTTGATGACAACACATCTCGGTCCTTGAACTTCTGGATAAACTCTACTTGATGACAAAACATCTCGGTCCTTGAACTTCTGGATAAACTCTGCTTGATGACAACACATCTCGATCCTTGAACTTCTGGATAAACTCTGCTTGATGACAACACATCTCGGTCCTTGA
>OY992879.1:135819110-135851610 GCA_963921405.1 Cepaea hortensis | reverse complement strand
TGGTTTACGTTTGAAAGAACCCAAGAGCTGAGAAGTAGCATTACACACTTCATACAGAGTATTCGAGATTTTTAACTGAATCATGAGAAGTGAAAACTTAAATATAAATAGAACTATCATAGAAGTCTACGTAATCGATGTTTCTTTCTGAATTTATTTCCACTTATACAAGTAGGGGAATTAAAGATGTATATAGATGTAAGGTTTCTATTTTATATGCCTTTCTTGGTATCAACTGCTGTTTCTGTATCTTTAAACATCACATGCAAACTAAAATAATTATCTTTTAATGTTTTAATATACGAAGTGTGGCTGAAATGTAATGATTTTGCTGTAGTTTTTTTTCCCCATAAGAGCATAAGTCTCTTCCTATATTTCAAACAAAGAGAATTTCTGCACCGTGCACGAATTCAGTAGAACCTGCGACGATCCAAATATGTCCCAGAATCATACGCGGTAGCGTAGTGGTTAGACAATCGCCTGCCGTCACGTTGATTAGGGGTTCGATCCGCAACTGGGTGGATTCGAAGTCTAAATATTGACCTTGCCTACCAGGTGGACCAAGCCTAAAATATGTACCAGGAAATGGCTTGAGCGGTAAAGGCGGTCGGCCTGATATTGAATACATGACCAATGAGTGCAGAGTGAACTAAACAAACATATCTGTAGCCACATATGACCAATTTTTAAACGGGTCCTTAATGTTGTTTTCCTAAGAATTACACATGTAATAGAATGGCATTTTGTGGGCAGGTTTTACCATTTTGAAATTTAATTTGAGCCGCGGTCTGTTCTTCCTGTTCTCATGTAATAATATTTGATTAGAGAAAGATGAGAGTGGCCAGAATGTTAGACTGGCCGCCATTGGCAGTTAGTAGCCTTTCAGCCTTTGGAAAGTAAACTACTCTCGTTTTTTACGACAAATATGTAAAGCGTTGTATTACATCATTAATTCTCTTTAATGTCAGTAGTATGTCAGGTGGTAATGGATACCCACATACGGATCCAGATCCATCTGATGACGTAGTATTTTAATATATAAAAAGTTATGATCCATCGTGATGACGTCAAAAAGCGGATCCATTTCGGACCACATTTTTCAATTTTTGGTGAGAATATACTTTTGGCTACTCCCGGTGTCACTTCCGGTTGACTTCCGGTGTCTCCCGGGGCACGCGCCCACTGAGAGGTATCTCCGCCGGCCACCTCCGCTTCCCCCGACCGCTCCTGAGACCATTCAAAGACAGCGAGGCAAGCCCCGGGCATGTGGAATACTTATATAGACAAGTAAACCAACTAGTCGCCGGGCACCTGGGTTCGAGTCCCATTGTGTGGGTGTATGGTGTGGGATGCGGTGTGATTGAGCTCCAGTCATGTAGATATCGAACCCTTCGATGAGGAGACCGAAATCAATATGACAGAGTGGAATAATGATTTATTCCATCACTCGAGTGACCCCGGGTATCCAGACTTTTTTTAAAACTTGTATTGAGTGTTAAAATCGTTGCAAAGTGTATTGTTTGTGTTTTTACAGAGCGTTGCATGTGGACGTATAGGTGACATATGCGCAAACATACAAATATTTTATACATTTTATCATTTCTACATTGAATTTGTTGTAAGGTAAACCTTACAGAACAACAGCATGATGATAGTACACCGTTTTTATTTTCTCTGCCACCTCCCTCTCCTGTCGGCTTCAAAACCACCAATACCATCACCACCAATCGGCAATGATGAAACTGGCAGTATAAAATGTTTGAACCAATCGGCGAAGGCGGCAGCAGCATCAACAAACAACAGTATAAAGAAGGTGGGAATGGGAGGTGTAATAGTATCCGGGTTTACAAGGCAGTAAAGGTAGTGGTTGCGTTTATAATGTTTGTGTTGTTACATGCGTTTTGTCTATTTAGTATTTGTGTAGGTGTATTTACGGAGCGTTGCATGTGGGCGTGTATGTGACGTGTGCATATTTTATTCATTTGACATATTTACATGTGAAGGGGGTTAGATAGGGAGAAGGAAAAACTTCCCATTTTTGTTTCCCTAGCCACACTCTCACCTATTGGACCCACCACACCAATGCTCTCATCAGCACTCTCTGGTAATGATGGTAAAGGCATGATAAGTATTTGAACCAAACGGTGAGGGTATCAGCAAAGGCAACAACAACCCATGAGCAATGGAAGGGGGAGGGGCACATGGGAGATGAGGTTATATATTAATAAAGGTAACAATAACAATAATGCAAATACAACCAAATACATCAATAATAATGATGACAAAAATTAACCTACTAAGGGTGATAACAGTAATGACAGTAACAGCAATGATAATAATAGTTATGATAATGATCACATTTTTCAAAACTGTGACTCCATTTGCTAGAATGATTTTCTTAGGAATGGTGTTAGCATAGCATAGCAGGTACATACAATTGCAACCTGCAATGTTCAATAATAGTAGAAGTAAAAGGAGTTGGTTATCTTTTTCTCCTTGCTTATTTAAAAAAAATATTTTTTTTGACTTATTTGTAAGGGTTCATTCATTTTTTCCCTTTCCTCTTATTTTTTTTTTTTTTTTTTTTTTTTTTTTTTTTTTTTTGGTGTAAAACATAAACAAGCATTTGTATTAGCACAAATTTTTACAATCTCATTGCTTTGGTAACCAAATGTGGTTTTGTATTCATTCATTCAACATTCACTCACATTTTCCTGTTTCTTTCTCACACTCATGTATACTAAGTTTTAAAATA
The DNA here is from genome assembly GCA_963921405.1 of Cepaea hortensis. Taxonomy (NCBI): domain Eukaryota; kingdom Metazoa; phylum Mollusca; class Gastropoda; order Stylommatophora; family Helicidae; genus Cepaea; species Cepaea hortensis. Next base: position 135,848,855 of record OY992879.1, on the reverse strand, counting down.
ATAAAGAAGAGTACTTGTGTTTACTCTGGAGATATCTGTGATATTTTGTGTTTACAACATAGGAAATTTTCCATTAGCATATTTCATTTCTTGAACACATTTACATGTGAAAGGGGGGTATCAAAGAAAAGGGGAAATCTTTACATTTTTGTTTCCCTTGCCACACTCTCACTAATTGGTTCCACTCCATCAATGCCTTCATGACCACTCTGGTAATGATGGTAGAGGCAGGATAAATGTTTGAACCAACCAGTGGGGGTAGTAGCAAAGGCAACAAACCATAAGCAAAGGGGTCACAGGGGAGATGAAGTTGTAAATTAATAATGATGATATCAATATAACATTAATGATACTAAGGATAGTAAAAGTAAATTAAAGATAGTAATAATGATGATGATGATGATGATGATGATGATGATGATGATGATGATGGTGGTGGTGGTGGTGGTGGTGGTGGTGGTGGTGGTGGTGGTGGTGGTGGTGGTGGTGGTGGTGGTGGTGGTGGTGGTGGTGGTGGTGGTGGTGGTGGTGGTGGTGGTGGTGGTGGTGATGATGATGATGATGATGATGATGATGATGATGATGATGATGATGATGATGATGATGATGATGATGATGATGATGATGATGATGATGATGATGATGATGATGATGATGATGATGATGATGATGATGTAATAGTATAATAGATATGTGATTCTGTTTACTAAAATGATAATCTTAGTAATGGTGGTAGTATAGCATAGCAAGTGCATTTAAAGCAACATTCAATAATTAATAAATTGAAATGGAAGGAGTTGATTTTCTTTTCTCCTCCCCCCCCCCCCCCTTTTCTATGAGGGTTAATTCATCATTTTGAAGCAAATAAACAAGCATTTATACTTCCACAAATCTTTACATGACCGATTGTTCATTGGTCTTGGTGACCATATGTGATGTTTTATAATCATTCACTCACCATTCACTCACAGTTTCTTCTTTCTTTCTCTCACTCATGTATACCAAAATTGTAATACAATAAAGAAGAATACATATGATTTACTCTGGAAATAATTGTGTTATTTTGTGCGTGTACATAAATGATATTAAGTGTGTGTTATTTGTGCGGTGTTTATATCTGGCTGAGTTTCTACATGTCCATATGAGATGTCTATAGTAAGAAAGAGCTGTCAGTAGTTTTGCATGTATGTCTTTTGCTGCCTTTGGTATAGTGTTGAGAAAAATTGCTTTATATATGTCGGTTTATTTGCCTGTGTGCGTTTGTATGAGGTATTTGAGTGTTGCGCGTATGGCTGTAATTGTTGGACATGTATAATAAATGTGTTCCTCTGTCTATATTGTGTTATTTCTACATAGCTGACATTGTGATATATATGTTTGAATTTGTATGCTTCTATCTGTGTTGTCGGTGTCATATTGTATAACAGTCTATATGTGATCTCCCTAGCTTCTGGTGTTATGTGTTTGTTGTGTAGGTTTGAAAAGGTGCATGTGAAGTCAGACATGAAGTATTTGTGTCCTCTTTTAATCCTAAGTTTGAGTGGTGGTGCTTGCTCTCTAACTAACTGTTTGTATATTGTGTGTGTTGTTTGCTGTATTAACTGTTCATGTCCTTGTATTGCCTGCATGCATGTCTGGTAGAGTGTTGGCAGTGTTCCCTGGTAGTGTACAGCTGCATTTTTAAAAGGTGTGAGGTGTTTTATGTTGTGTGCTATATAATATAAAGCTAATCTATGTTGTTCTGGATGTCTGATGATTTTACCTATGTGACTGATTCTAAGTGACAGTATTTTTGTGTGGATGTCCTGTAGTGCAATCCCCCATTGTTTTTTGTCCTGTATGAGTGTTTTGTGTTTTATGCTGTGTATTGTGTTGGTGAAGATGAAGCGTCTGATTTGTTTGTTTATGTTTGTGACGGTCTGTTTGAGAGGGTCCAGTACTGTCGCTAAGTATATTATTTTGGGTATTATGTATGTGTTGACTATTGTGCTTCTACCAAATATTGTGGATGTTTTGTACCTATACCTATGTAACATGTCTGTGCTCTGTTGGGTCAGTGAGTGCCATGTCTGTCTGTGTGTTTCTGTGGGATCACATGGAAATGTGATTCCATACAGCTTCATGGTGTCTGTGTTTCTCAAGTCAGGGGGGAAATCAGACTTTTGTTTCCACTTTCCCAGACCCATTATCTGTGATTTCTATATATTTACTTTGGCTCCACTGCCTTTTATAAAATGGGTAAAGGTGTGGAGTATGTTTCTTATTGATGTGTTGCTAGTGGGAAAGAAGGCAGTGTCATCTGAATAAGCGACGAGCTTCTGCTCTCCTATCCCATGGAGGAAGGTTCCTTTAATACTAGTGTCTTGTCTTATCTTCTCTAGTAAAGGCTCTAAGGTGAGAAGGTACAGTAGTGGTGATAAGGGACATCCCTGTCTTACAGATCTCGTGAGCCTGAAGCTAGCTGTCAGTAAATGGTTCACTAACACTTTGCTCTCATGAATTTTGTACAAGATCTGTATCCACTACCTGTAGTACTCTCCTATGTTAGTGTTCTAGTGTCATATGCAGGTAAGTGTGGGAAATTCTGTCGAAGGCCTTCTCTAGATCCAAGGACAAGATGGAGGATGGACAGTCTTTCCCATGTGTGTAGTTGATTATGTCTCTAATGAGGTGGTTGTGGTTGTGTATATTTCTGTCTTTGACACTGCACTGTTGGTCTGGGTGTATTAGTGTTGGCATGAAAGGTTTGAGTTTGTTGGTGAGTGATTTGGCAAGTATCTTATAGTCTGTGTTGAGTAAGGAAATTGGTCTGTAGTTCTTCAGTTGTGTTTTGTTGGTGTTGTCTTTGCGTATGAGTGTGATGTAGGACATGTTACAGCTTTCCGGTAATTGTTGTTTGTCATAGGCTTCCTGATAGACTTTCAGGAGAAGATTGCCTAGGGTAGGAAAGAAATGTTGGTAGAATTCTACTGTCAAAATTTGGCCAAACTTTTCACACCTGGACAACAAAATTTCCTACGTTTCATAAGTTTTGGGTGAGATATTTATAAGTTTGTTTGAACTGTGGTCAAAATTTTTCACATTTGGTCAACAAAATTTCCTACTTTTTATGGGTTTGGATGAAATTTTGCAAAACATTTCACTTTTGGTTAAGAAAGTTTCCTATTTTTTATGAGGTTTGTTTGAAATGTGGCCAAACTTTTCATATTTTGTTAACAAAATTTCCTATTTTTCATAAGTTTTGGATGAAATTGTCCAAACTTTTCACATTTGGTTACCAAAGTTTCCTACTTTTTATGAGCTTGTTTGAAATTTGGCCAAACATTTCACATTTGGTTAACAAAGTTTCCTACTTTTCATAAGTTTTTGGTGAAATATTTATAAGTTTGTTTGAACTGTGGCCAAAATTTTTCACATTTGGTCAACAAAATTTCCTACTTTTTATGGGTTTGGATGAAATTTGACAAAAGTTTTCACATTTGGTTAACAAAGATTCCTACTTTTTATGAGTTGTGTTTCACATTTGGCCAAACTGTTCATATTTTGTTAACAAAATTTCCTATTTTCCATACGTTTTTGGATGAAATTGTCCAAACTTTTCACATTTGGTTACCAAATGTTCCTACTTTTCATAAGTTTGGGTGAAATTTGGTCAAACATTTCACATCTGGACAACAAAATTTCCTACTTTTCATATGTTTGACTGAGATTTTTATAAGTTTGGTTTGAAATTTGGCTAACCTTTTCACATTTGGTTAACACATGTTCCTACTTTTCATAAGTTTGACTGAGATTTGTATAAGTTTGGTTGAAATGTGACCAAAATTTTTCACTTTGGTTAACAAATGTTCCTACTTTTCATAAGTTTGGGTGAGCTTTATATAAGTCTGGTTGAAATGTAGCCAAAATTTTTCCCGTTTGGATAACAGATTTTATTACTTGACCAAGATTTTTGCCCTTCATTCTCTCACCACATGACAACTATATACACTAAATATTCAACAACCAAGACGTAATTATAATATATATACCTGTTTATTTACAGTATTTCAGTACATTTTATTTTTTACAAGAATAATAATTAAAAAATGCATAATGTCATTATACGAAATGGATGATGTGATATGAGCCGGTATACATAGTATCATCAAAACATTTTATTTTCACATATAGAGCTATACAAATTGTATGTTGTTTCAGGGTTTCTTCACACCACTGTCTGAGTAGGTTGGTTTTTCCGGCTGGTAGCCTGGTATGTATATGTCACTTGGTATGTAGTCATAAGACTGGTCTCCTGATTGGTGGACTGACACCTGAGTATTGTAGACAACCGGGCCATCAATCATCTGAGTGTCGGGCACATCAAACATCTGGCTATTGGGCTCTTCACATATCTGGTTGCTGGGGTCATCACACATCTGACTGTAGCTGGGTTGATAACTGGTGGTATAGTATGCGTCTACTTGGTGGCTTCGTTTAGTACCCTGTTTGACTTGAGTACTGTCTTGAGTGTGTTGGACTTGACTGCTTTGGTTGGTGTCTTGTTGCACATCAAACAGCTGGCTATTGGACTCATCACACATCTGGTTGCTGGGGTCATCACACATCTGACTGTAGCTGGGTTGAAAACTGGCGGTATAGTATGCGTCTACTTGGTGGTTTCGGTTAGTTCCTTGTTCAACTTGAGCACTGACTTGAGTGTTTTGGACTTGATTGCTTCTGGCAGTGCCTTGTTTGACATGAGCACTGACTTGAATGTTGTGGTTACTGACTTGCTTGTCTCTGTTAGTACCTTGTTTGACTTCGTTATTGGTTTGGTAAACTTGGTTGAGTCTGTCAAAGTCAGCTAGGATCTCGCGATGCATGGCGCTCATCTGTTCATATTCTTGCCGAGTAAGTGTCATACCCGTCTTAGTCGGGAATTTCTGGTCGGATTCACTGCAAAATCTTTGGATGTGTAACGTGCTCGTTCCTCTGTAGGATGAAACAAACACGGCCTTATCACCACCGCCCACTTGTCTAATAGTCTCACCACTACGAGTCATATAGACCCAGTTAGCAAGCACAGTCTTGAGGTCTATAGTCATCTTCTGATCATAATGCTTGAGTGTTACCAGCCTCGGGTTTATATAGTAGTTTTTGAGCCACGCGTAAAACCGGTTTCAGCCAGTTTCTTAGGTCAAGCGGTTCAGATTACGTTGACGTGGCTGTCCGTATGGCGCGACTAAGCGTTCTACTATCCGCTCGTTGACCTGTTGTATGTTTGAGCTGGGTTGGGGAATGCGGGTCTTGCTCGCCACATGACCTCTAACGATGATGAAATAGATAGTGTAGGGGACGCCGTGTTACTTGCGTTGTAGTCACTGTGAGCTAATCTGTGAAGTCAGAATACCAATGATATACATATACAGTCTCCTCACACCCATTGTAGTTTTCTTCGTATTGAGGACTGGTCAGCTATTAAAGACAGGTCTGGAAGTATATTACAACTATTTTGTTTTTATGTAGGTGTTTTAATACTCGTCCGCTAGTGTAGATTGACTAAAGGTTAAGGATGCCTGTGACGATGTTCGCTCGACGTTTGGTGAGGATGGTTCTGTAGTATCCTGTTGTCGATAATAGTCGAGGATGCACTCCTTAATGTGATTATTTCTTGTTTGGTGAAGTTCTGTTGTAGTACATCCCGCAGTCGAACCGTTACTAGGTCCGCAAAACTACCACCCTCACCATAATCACAAGAATGAGTGAATGTATTCTCGGCTTCTTGATTTTGTGGGACATTAAGACACGCCATGCAATAGCTGTATGGTTCAGCTCTTAGTATGCTCCACGGTTTGCTAATTAGGTTTTCGTGGGCCTAGGTATCTGTAAAACAGATAAGAATAGGGTACTTTATCAGCGTTATAGACATGGATATTACAGATAATAGCTATGGATCTGACATGCACTTTCTGTTACACAGTTCATATATTTCTATCGATAATGGGTATGTGGACCCCGCATTACACTTTCACCTTCCCCTACGACTACACATTACTATCTATATTATTACGGTACCACCATAGTGCTGTGTTCAAAAGTTCGAATGCCAGCTCTATTCCATTTCGACACAGCCTACAATACTATAGGAAGAAATGGCTTGTCTCTTCAGATATATGCGTCTAGCACCATATATCCCCTGTATTATACTAGTATTGTTAGGTTACCCATTTGCCTACTTGGAGAAACACAACGAAAATGTGAAAGCTTTATCAAAAAGCCAAGTTACCGTTAGCGACTTGTAACATTGTGAGCTGGTTGCTGTTCACTGAGACCGGTACTTCTAGACGGTGAATGGTGGACGCTATATATGCGATATCTGCTGACGTAGAATGACTCAGCATGAATATTGTCTGGACATGTCTGACCTTGATACAATCACGTGCTAAGGTCGTGGGCTATCACCACGACATAGTCGATTGTGGAATTATTCATCCAGAGTTAGGTCCCTTTGCTAGATACTCGACAGTTTTTTGTTTGTAGTATCCTTATCCACGTGTTCTAGCTGTATCATTACAGCTATACCCGGCTGTGACGCCATTTTTACCGGTTTTAGCTAGTTAGCATGTAGTCTGGTTGTATACTGCAAACTTGCCCAGGAAGCACGAATGCTGGGGCTGACTGTGATGTCCTGTAAATGCAATGCATTAACGCCTGACTGCAATATGTACAAGAAAATGAGAAAGACAGACAGACAGACAGAGACAGAGAGGGAGAGAAAAAGAGAGAAAGATATAGAGAGAGAGAATAGAGAGATAGAGAAAAGAGAGAGAGCGAGAAAAGAGAGAGAAAAAGGGGAGAGAGATAGAGAGAGAAGGAAAGAAAGAGAGAAAAATGGGGAGAGAGCAGGAGAGAGAGAGAGAGAATATTATAGTAATGCCTTGTTTGAACAGTACCCGTATTAATAATTCTATTCAGGTTAAGGATTCTGCAGAGTTACCATATAGATAAATATATTTCTGACGCGACTGTATGTTCATTTACAAGCCTTACATTCCATATCTCACTACCCGGCATGATTATACTGACCAGAACTCGACTAAAGTGCCATGTGTAATTATCTTCACAGCTTATCAACCCGTTGATCGCTGACCATTGTCGTATTTCTCGCGGGCCGTGGTGTGGTCAGCGCGTGACCTTAACCTGTGCGCGCAGGTAAAATCTACCGTTCAAAGGGAGATTTTTAAGGACAGAAGAAAAGGGGAGACAATTCTTTATTACGGGGAAATAATTTGGGTTATTATAGTAGATTTTATTTTTTTTAGGATATTTTAATACGATGTTGATTATATACTATGAGAATAATATTTTTATATTCACATTACTATTCTCCGTTATAAATACTAGAAATTTAGCCGTTTATTATTTTATTACGCTTAATTTTTTAATAATAATATATGCCTGTCTAGTATATTTTTAAACCAGATTTTCACCAATCGCTTAAAGTTGATACATGGGTATGGACTTCTACCAAATTATCTATCATGCTGAGCCGTGGAAAATTTATTCATGCAATCCAAGTCTGGATACTCGGGTTAACTCGAGTGATGGAATAAATCATTTTTCCACTCTGTCATATTGATTTCGGTCTCCTCATCGAAGGGTTCGATATCTAGATGACTGGGGCTCGATCACACCGCACACCGCACCGCACACCACACGCCCACACACTGGAACTCGAACGCAGGTGCCCGGCGACTAGTTGGTCTACTTATCTATATAAGTATTCCACGTGCCCGGGGCTTGCCTCGCTTTCTTTGAATGGTCTCAGGAGCGGTCGGGGGAAGCGGAGGCGGTCAGCGGAGGTACCTGTCAGTGGGCGCGTGCCCCGGGAGACACCGGAAGTGACACCGGGAGTAGCCAAAAGTATATTCCCACCAAAAATTCAGAAATGTGGTCCGAAATGGATCCGCTTTTTGACGTCATCACGATGGATTATAACTTTTTATATAGTAAAATACTACGTCATCATATGGATCTGGATCCATATTTGTATATCCATTACCACCTGACATTCTACTAATGTCTCTTTACACATGCTTAAATGTATTTTCATATGTCAGCAGTGATATATCAGAGCAACATATTCTAGTTATATTTGGTAACTTGTCAGGTAGTTAATTCTTACTGTTCTCTTTTTCAGAATGATCATCGTTAAAGACATTAATTTCGCTAATGGCTTTCCAAATGCAACTATAATTGCAGTAGAAGATGACGAATTGCTACTGAGCAATGAAGCTTTTCATTATATGATGATGATTAACACTTGGGCACTGGGCCAAGGTGTTACTTGTGTGGGTTTGATTGTCAATGTTCTTAACATTATAATCTTCATTCGGCAAGGCTTTCGGGATTCCGTTAACACGAGTCTCCTTTTGCTTACCATATCCGATCTAGGTTCACTGGTATTTCTCTGTTTACTCAATCTGTGTTGGGTTCCGGCTGTAAATGGACTAGACCTTCCATTCTACCCTAATCAGATGATATACTTTTTATTTTACGGTCATGTTATCTTCACAAGAGTCACCACGGGAACGACAGCCTGGATTGCAATGGAGCGATGTTTGTGTATTGTCGTCCCTTTGAAAGTTAAGTCACTCATCACTAGCAGGAGAACTGTAATTGTCATTTGCGTGCTATATATATTTTCGACAGCTTCCTGTGCACCACTCTTCTATACTTCAAGGTTTGCTTGGATATTTGATAATGCCAGAAACAAATCTGTGCTTGGACTTGTGAAAATAGCAAATAGGGGACAAATAGAAGGTGTGGTTTATGTCATCAACAATGTGCTACCACTAACATTCTTTATTGTGATCGTCGGGTGCACGGTTGTTCTCAGTAAAGCATTACTTAAACATGCAGCGTGGAGACAACGTTCTGCCACACAGAAAGAAGTATCAAACCGAGATACTAAAGTCGTTAAACTTGTCTTGATTATCTCCCTAGTTTTCATCTTCTGCTATGCTCCTGGTTCTTTATTTTTCCTGTGGGTCCTCACAGATCCTGAGATGAAAATTGATGGGAAACAGAAGAATTTTCTGGTAGCCTTCTTTGGTCTTGTGCTTCACCTTGAGGTTATCAACGCTACCGCCAACTTTTTCATTTATATTTCCATGAGCTCAAAGTTCAAAGCGACATGTGAACAGTTGATGTGCTTCAACGGAAAGACACAGAGAGGAACAAATGAAGTAATGTTTATAATCAGCGGAAATATTAACAACAAATCAATTTCCTTGAAGAAGTTAATTAAGACATGCAAAAGCAAACAATAGTAGATGTGCCATAGATGTCGGTGATGGAAATTATTTACACACACACACACACTCACTCACACACACACACACACACACACACACACACACACACACACACACGTGTGTATATACGGAGTTACAAATTATAAATGATAATAACAGTTTGTCAAAATGCATACACAATGAACAAACACATAGAAAGTACTGAAAGGAAAGACCGAAGATAGGCAAGCAAGAAGTAGACAACGACACAGCTGTGTAGATGGCATCCAGGGATTGACAAATAGTAGTCTGCTAGTGTTTATAACCAAACTGAGAGAGAGAGAGAGAGAGAGAGAGAGAGAGAGAGAGAGAGAGAGAGAGAGAGAGAGAGAGAGAGAGAGAGAGAGTCGAATAATCTGTTACATGCAACCTTCACACTGATTAAGTGATTAATTACTTGATTTAAATAACTAATTAATTAATTAAAGGATCGAGGCATAATATGCTGAACAGTTTCAGATGTTGGCATTGCGCAACATGGATGGCAAATTAATAAGTGAGCAAGATGGATAAGAGAAAGATTTGGGAGAATTAGGCTGACATCTCTTGTAGTCGGGGCAAGTGGGTGAGGCCAGCAACCCTGGTTCACGCCTTGTTAAAGTGAGAGTGGACATGATAGTTTGTGCAAGACAAAACGGAAGAAGGATACATCGCTCCTGTTTGTGTGACCCAGAAGTACTGTTTTGACAAACACAGAAGTCTTATCAAAATCCAGCAAGCTAATAGTGATCTAAAGAAATGTATATGTACGCACAGGTTACTGCCGGCAGAGTGGTTCACAATCCACTCGATCTTCACGTCTGTCACTGAAATGTGCAAAGACTCTAGGTCACCTGCAATGAGTGGTCTTTGATCCACGCGAACTCCATGGCAGACTGGATCTTTTCTAGATCAGAAATCATGGATGTTTTCTTTCTGGGGATGTGAGTCCCAGCTGTGGCCACACCAGAACTGTAAATTCTTCCTGTTTGCGGCAACACTATAGATATTTATTCGTACTAGCTGTGTGTACAGAACTGATCAAGCCTGACCTTTGCTGCTGTGTGATGTCGGTACTTTGAATGAAAACTGTTAAACGACTACGTCAGCACCAACTAACATGAAGTCAACCACACCAGATGGGTTAAATGTGTATTTTTATGGAACAACATCAGACAGTGCCATCCGAGATGCCTAAAACATTCTTGGAGGACAATAAGAACAAAGCAGTCGGATCATGACCCAGTCTTTCCCAGTGCCTATAAGACTTTTCATGTGAAGCCATGTTGGTTTCCATAGATCTGTAATTCTGTCTTCTCCATCTCTGTGCGTGGTTTTTCGAATATATTAATATTGTATATCTTTCACCAGGTGAGTTGTTCACTTCCTCGTGATTTAATTGTTGTTATGTCAAGTTACCGTAGTTCTTAAGTGTTTTTAAATTGCAAGGGATAACACTGTGCCAGTGAGTTTAGAACATCTGTCAAAAGTTATGGAGGAATAGGGGGTTCTTACCTCACAGTCATCACAGATGATGGCTGTTCTCTGTATGTGATATCATATATTCCCTGCCAAGACGCTGTCATACATAACTTGACCGTTAACTGTAATATAATAGCTCGCTTTCAATTAACAGCGCTTTGGTAATGAAATCATGAAACCATAAGAATAAATAAGGTCGAATCGTAGACGTGATCGTAACTGAATCAATCGCTGTTTACACAGCTTATTGGTTGTTGCATATCATCAACTATTCATAAATTTATACCGTGCCTCGTGGACTACCAGGGCGGTCGGTAACTATATAATTGATATTAATACTAATGTTAGCTTTCACAAACCTTTAAATGATTGTTCTTGATTTACAGTCTATGTCTTTTCAATTCACCTTCTGTCTACCCCGAAGGTCCATTTCTCGCCGCTTCTGGATTCTAACTAATTTCCTCGGAAGTCGGTTCATTCATTCTCAGCGTCATCTCCTAAGAGCGTGTTACAATATCTTTTCTATCTGTAACTCATATTCCAGCCACCTTGTCCATGTAAAACTATTGATTCGCCAGTTTGAATGTCCTCATCGTTTCATGCACAGCCTGCCATTTCCAACTCCAAGAAAGTCACTGTCTGTTGTTTCGTGACGTCAGAATGACGTTTCTCTCTGTTGACAACTTCTCCTAGTTTTCTGTGCGTTTTCTCTTCTAGGATACACATCTATTTTCTGTGATGTAATTCTTGGGGCACTAGCTATGTGGCATTCCCCTAGACATTTGTTAAGTTTTGGCCTGTATTGTAGTTACATGATCCATGTTGTGATAAGCCAATACCATGTTGAGTAAATTAGTTTGATATGAGTTTGACCTTGGGCTAAGACAGGATGGCCATCATTTTGTTTCGTTGAAAGTATATAATTGTTGGAGTCATCCTCTCATCATCAATGATGCACCTGAACCCTACCTAGAAAGTACCAGAACTTTAAAACCAACAATCTGCCTCTAACACAATCATCTGGATGGACTGAGGAGGAGTGACATCAATAGAGTTGATCCATAACAACAAAGACCTAGATCTGTGGAGATACATAACGTCTGCGCCAACTGGCAGGGCACATGATGATGATGATGATGATGATGATGATGATGATGATGATGATGATGATGATGATGATGATGATGATGGTGATGATGGTGGTGCTGGTGATGGTGATGATGATGATGATGGTGATGGTGGTGGTGGTGATGGTGGTGATTATGGTGATGATGGTGATGCTGGTGATGCTGATGATGATGATGATGATGACGATGATGATGATGACGACGACGACGACGATGATGATGATGATGATGATGATTATGATGATGATGATGATGATGATGATGATGATGATGATGATGATGATGATGATGATGATGATGATGATGATGATGATGATGATGATGATGATGATGATTATGATGATAGCATTCGCTTTTTAATATTATTTCGCCATAATTAGGCGACTAAGTTTTATATAGACTCACGTCCAATTGTGTCTGTTATCTCTACAAAATGGTGAATGCTATTTACAACAGTGGATATTTACCTAATGATATGCTGACATCATTATAGCTATATCAAAAAGACCAGGAGCAATTGAATGCGAAGACTTTCGTACAGTTAACCTCATAAACCATGTCACTAAGCTTCTACTCAAAATTATAATGAAAAGAACGAGTAAGAAAATAAAAATGGGAATTGGTGAAGAACAGTATAGATTTTTGGAAGGTAAAAAAAATGTCATTGGCACCTTGCCGTCTTGTCAGACGAGTTTGTGCTTCAAAAAGGCATAATAACTTTTACCCATGCGGTAGCGAATGTGACTGGTAAGACCAATTCGCGCTGTAAGTGTGCGTTCACAGTGGGTGCATGTGAACACGTGGTTATTTCCACCATCATGTACCATCATACGTCGGTGTGTGACTTACCTGCAATAATTTTCTCCTTTGTCTTTATTCCATTTCTGATGTTTGCCCTCCATGCAACACGTTCAGCGGCGACTTGCTCCAAATGTGCATTGTCAATACCTGTATCAACCATGCCCTGCTTACACACATCTTTGTATCGTAGTAGAGGCCGACCCTGAGATCTCTTACCCATCTGTAATTCACCAAAAAAGATGTCCTTTGGTATTCTACCATCATCCATCCTCCTAAGATGTCCTATCCATCTAAGTCTACGAAGACTGGGCATGGAATAAACCGTCACACAACCTGATCTTTCCAATACTTCAGTATTTGTGATTTTGTCTTGCCACTTAATACCAAGAATTCTTCGCAGACACCGCATATGAAAGCTGTTTAAACGTTTCTCTTGGTGTGAGTAAAGTGTCCAGGTTTCACTGCCATAAAGAAGAGTACTAAGGACACAGGCTTGATAGACAAGGACTTTTGATTTGGAAGTAAGCTTCCTGTTCTCCCAGACTCTTTTTCTTAACCTGTTCATTGTTGTTGCTGCCTTGCCAATCCGGATGTTGATTTCCTGATCTACGGATAATTTGCTATTAACCACTGATCCTAGATATGTAAAATGGTCTACCATCTCTAGTTCGGCGTCGTCAATAAAGATTGATGGTACCCCATGTGCACCTTGTGACATAATCTGTGTCTTTTTTTTTTTGTTGCTAATTGTTAAGCCAAATTCGGAACAAGCATTGGAGAATGCAGATAGTAGACATTGTAATTCTTCCTCAGAGTGGGTCGTAACTGCAGCATCATCTGCAAAAAGCTTGGAAGGTAAAGGTACAAAGAATGCACTATACACATTACGAACACTAACAGAAGGGTCAATAGAGACACAGAAAGACATATATTTGTGCTTCATAGATTTTACCAAGGCATTTGATAAAGTAAAACACAATGAGCTGATTAAAATGTTGGAAGATATCGACATTTACGGGAAAGATGATCTCAGAATAATAACGAATATTTACTAAAATCATCATCATCATCATCATCATCATGTGCCATGTCGATAAGCATGGGCGGACATGTTTCGCCAACTTACACGATCATCGGTCTTGGATCAGCTCTGTGTTCTCATCTCGACCGTGCCATGTGGTCAAGCCATCCAGGTATTTACTTCTCTGCCATCCCCTTGTTCCTTGCTCCTCAATCTTGCCAGTTGTCACCACGTTCTCTAGTTATTTCTTCTCATAACGTGCCACAAAAAATTGTGACTGTCTGCATCTAAATTCTCCAATCAGTTTACAGTTTTTATTTACTTCTAGTAGGGCTTGCCCATTTATTTGTATGTATGTTCATGGTGTTCTTTGTACTTTCCTCAAAAACCACATTCCTGCTGCCATCTGTAAAAGAGGTAGTTTGTCATTGCTTTCCTTCTAAACATTTAAGGATGCTTTACCCTGTTTGACTGGGCAAAAAGTACCTTGTTCTCTTCCTTGCTTGCCATGCCAAACGTTGTGCACAAATCACCAAGTAAATATCTTTATTTTAAGCTACAAAGCTCAAGCTATGCTTTGAGATAGTTGAGTGGGGTGGAAAACCTAGATTCTGTCATAAGAATTTCATTTATTTTATTTTCTCTGTTGCAGGTTGTTTGTATTAGCACTTGTGTTTAGAAATCAATGACAACCTACTGAACGTAAATTTGCCAAGGAATCACAAACAGCCAAACAATGCCACGTTGAAGGTAAAGGATATACAATTACCTTTACCTATGTTGTTTAATGTACGACGGGGCATCAAATGTAAACCATAACTCTCTCTCTCTCTCTCTCTCTCTCTCTCTCTCTCTCTGCGTGTGTGTGTGTGTGTGTGTGCGTGCGTGCGTGCGCGTGCGCGTGCGCGTGCGCGCGCGCGCGTGCGCGCGCGCGCGCGCGCGCGCGTGTGTGTGTGTGTGTGTGTGTGTGTGTGTGTGTGTGTGTGTGTGTGTGTGTGTGTGTGTGTGTGTGTGTGTGTGTGTGTGTGTGTGTGTGTGTGTGTGTGTGTGTGTGTGTGTGTGTGTGTGTGTGTGTGTGTGTGTGTGTGTGTGTGTGTGTGTGTGTGTGTGTGTGTGTGTGTGTGTGTGTGTGTGTGTGTGTGTGTGTGTGTGTGTGTGTGTGTGTGTGTGTGTGTGTGTGTGTGTGTGTGTGTGTGTGTGTGTGTGTGTGTGTGTGTGTGTGTGTGTGTGTGTGTGTGTGTGTGTGTGTGTGTGTGTGTGTGTGTGTGTGTGTGTGTGTGTGTGTGTGTGTGTGTGTGTGTGTGTGTGTGTGTGTGTGTGTGTGTGTGTGTGTGTGTGTGTGTGTGTGTGTGTGTGTGTGTGTGTGTGTGTGTGTGTGTGTGTGTGTGTGTGTGTGTGTGTGTGTGTGTGTGTGTGTGTGTGTGTGTGTGTGTGTGTGTGTGTGTGTGTGTGTGTGTGTGTGTGTGTGTGTGTGTGTGTGTGTGTGTGTGTGTGTGTGTGTGTGTGTGTGTGTGTGTGTGTGTGTGTGTGTGTGTGTGTGTGTGTGTGTGTGTGTGTGTGTGTGTGTGTGTGTGTGTGTGTGTGTGTGTGTGTGTGTGTGTGTGTGTGTGTGTGTGTGTGTGTGTGTGTGTGTGTGTGTGTGTGTGTGTGTGTGTGTGTGTGTGTGTGTGTGTGTGTGTGTGTGTGTGTGTGTGTGTGTGTGTGTGTGTGTGTGTGTGTGTGTGTGAATATATTCTGAAAAAGTACAGAAAAAATTTATCGTTTTTCGATGTAGTCACCACTGCAAGCCCTCCAGCGCCAATAAAGTGCTTGAAAGCCTGGGATTCTGAGTTAAGTAGGAACATTTTTTTTCCACATTTTCATTTTCTCTTCATTGCTTTCAATTTTTCATCTTTTTATTCTTCTCATTCAGTCCTTATGCCTTAATATAGTCACCGGAGGGTCTTCTCTGTGACTATATATTGTTTTTTGAGTATGCATTTGTTTGCTGATGAAGGCTAGTCGCCGCAACGTCCTGTATATGTCGTAATTCTGTTTTATAAAGCTGCATTACTTTTTGCTATTTTAAATTGTTTACATTTCCACTGCTTTACCGCAGGTCCACCAAATTTTATGCTTGAATTCCTGTCGAAATAAATTCTCTTGGTCCCATGTATAACCACCCCAGGGTCACTTCTCGGTGTGTCTGGCCCGGTCGTGAGAAGTCTGTCACAGAAGTCACGCCGTTTTGAAACTACCTGCTCCGCTCATATACTTGCTGGACTCTCAGACATACTTAATAACAATATTGACAAGTTAGAAGACAATTGCGTGATTATTGTAATTGTTATCAGACTTATAAGGTTTTCATTTGAAGCCCTATGTTATCTAAGAGCATTCTCTTGGTCTTCATGGGTACTCTTTCCCATGTTGCATCGTGTGTATAATGCATTTATCAGCAAACTTTTGAATTTAATTATCTTTCCTTTGTTGCATCGTACCATCAATCGCGAAAGAGAGTAGGTTGAAGGTCCGGAAGACATCATGGACTGGCACAATGTAATAATAACACTGGATCGTGAGTGCAGAGAATAGGCAGTGTACCGCACTGAGTTTGAAGTGCAACAGCTGATCCAGAGCAACACACATCAAGGTGACATAGTCATCTAAACCGATGGGTCAATGGTGAGAAACAGACGTAGTGGCTGTTGCTTTATTGCAAAGGCTAATGGACGAGTCTGGCATATGAGACTACGACCTCTGGCATGAGAATGGAGGTGGAGGCAGTAACAGCGGCATTCCGGTGGCTAGAGGAGACTACTGCAACACACGTTGTATTCATTACGGATTCAAAGAGTATGATTAGCAAGGTGGAGAAAGGAATATTTCGTGTGGAATGGCTCTCGTCGCTTCAGAGGTGACAGATTGTGAGAATTGTATGGATATTGGTGGTAGATTGCCTATGGACAAGGGGGAGGTGGTCGTGCGCTTGTGGGACCAGGTGGAGAAGGCGGAGGCACAGATTGAGAACCCATATGTGGAAAGGATGAGATTGCGGGGAATCGGCAGGGGTTCTGGAAGAATATCAAAACTGAGAGGGAAGACTAGGAGAACATTTAATCAGATAGCGGTGGGAACGATTAGTAGTATGACTCTTCGCTGGCTGTTGAACGAGGGGACGGAGCACTATGGGAATGTCCTGAGTGCAGTGATATCGGTTCTTAACTCAACTCAACTGTTGCGTCGTATCTTGTTTAATAGATGTATGACACAACATTTACGCTAATTTAGTTTGCTAATTTTTTGGGCAGCGTATGTTGTTTAATGCCTCCATAAGCACGCAGTTGAAAATGATGTTGATTGCAACGTCCTGAAAGGGATATGCAAAACAAAGCACAATATTGGATTTAAGTAATTCTGTTCCTTTTTTTCTATGTTGTTTAAATAAGGTTGCTGGACATCCCGATTTTTCGGGATAGTGCTTGTTTTTTTAATTAAATAATTAAATATTCTGCAAAATGCTTTCGAAAATGATTTATTGTTCTGGTTTTTCTTGCCAAATGAAAGATTTAATTAAATCAAGCCTTCTTGATTTTACGTTTATATAACTATTTAACTTGTGACTGTGAGTAAGAATATAATCTGTCAAGGAAAAGCTGCATTTCAGAAAATGACACATAACTTATGCAATAAGTCACTATAATTGAATGTCAGAAAGAGATTACTGACATTTTATACAGAACCTGTTCTGCTGTATGGGAGTGAATAATGGGGGAGTGAATGAAAACACTTGGAAGAGCTTGGAACCAACAGAGAGAGGTTCCTGAGACGAATGTTGCGAATACCTTGGACTGTCAGAGCAACTCTCAATGTATGTCTGAAAAAGGCTAATAAAAGTAGAACCGTGTCTATACGAAAGAGACAAACAAAGTTGTTTGTTCATATAATGAGAAGATAAGCATTGGAGAACATCGTGACAACTGGAAAGATCAGCAGGACAAGAGGCAGAGGCAGACCGAGAGATATGAGGCTGGATGGACTAAGTTGATCGAGGTCACCAAGGCCGGGGATCTGTTTAGAGATATGTACGCCTACGTCAGTTGGCAGGGCACATGATGATGAGGATGATGATGATGATGATGATGATGATGATGATGATGATGATTATGATGATGATGATGATGATGATTATGATGATGATGATGATGATGATGATGATGATGGGCAATATTAGTTTGTTGTGACATCTTTGATTCCAAGAGAAACGTCTCGGTTACTCAGTTACAAGAACTGGCAGCCATTTGGGTTTGATAGTCGTTGTGCTTGCTTTGCTTGCTTGCTTGTGCTCGCTGGCTGTGAACTCCAGTGTGAAGTCATGTATGTCGGATGTATAAACCCTGTTGTCCAACATCCGTGTGATGTCATACCGGACCTGAGGTTTGCGTGAGTATCCGTTGTCCCATGTCTGGCTTATTTGTGTGCAGACTGGTGGTTCCTCGCCATGCAGGCAGATACTCTCCGGCTTCGGAGGAATCACCGATCCTACTGACTTTAGCCAGGACCCCAAAGGGACCTGTTGCCCAGGACGCTCTGCGACGACGCGTCATTAGGTCTTGGCCAGTATAGAACCCAGCCCTGGTGCCTTGGAAACACCTCTGCGTCCCATAGTCGTTGTTTAATTTCTTTTATTGTGTCACCGTTGTTGGTAATCAATGACCCAAGATATTCAAAATTGTCCACCACCTCCAATTTTTCCTCATTAACATATATTTCTTTCTCCATAGTAGTTTTATCTGTATGCATTATCTTTGTTTGTTTGTTGTTGTTTTTTGCTATGTTAAGATATAAGTTGTGATTTTCACTATTCAATTGCGTTGAGGCTACTAGGTTTTCTATACCAGTCTGTGTTGTGGATAGCAATACTGTATCATCAGCATATCGAATCTCTGGTATGTCATGACCACCGATATTTAGGGCATCATATAGCTCTCTGTTTATATAATCTCTTACATTTCTCATTATATTTTCGGAGTACAGGTTAAACAAATAGGGTGACAGTACACATCCCTGACACACTCCTTGCTTGTTGTCAAACCAATCTGATGTCTCGCCATCTATTCTAACTGTTGCTTTTGGTCTAGATAGAGCATTCTTATGAGTTGTATTACATGTGGTGGAAAGCCCTCATGATTTCCCAAAGTTTCTGATGTTGTACACAGTCAAATGCCTTTGAATAATCCACAAAACATGAGAATAGGTTTACATTAAATTCTCTGCACTTCTCTATTATTAAACGCATACTGAGAATGTGATCTCTTGTTCCTCTTCCTTATCTAAATCCAGCTTAAACCACGTTAATTTCTTCTTCCATTTTCTACCAAGTTCTTCCCATTATGATTTTTAGTAGAATTTTACTTGCACGACTGATCAGGGAAATAGTTCTATAGTTGGTGCAAATGGGAACAATGGGATATGCAAATAAAAAAAAACACTGAAAAATACCAAGAAATTTGTTTTTGCATATCCATTACAGAACGTTGCAGTCAACACCAGCATTTTTCAGCTGCAGTTGATGTACTATAGTCTGTCCAGAAATGAATGCCGTCATTCACGATCAATTATTTTGAAAACTGTCTGTTGCATCGTTATGAAATTTTTCCTACCGTCTTATATTTACCCCCACACAAGGAATATGTCTTTTATAGGTCCAAAAGCAACTTAAATCATGAAAAGCGGCGACATTTCTTTGATGTTTTGGTGAAAAACTAGTGATTTCTTCCTAACAAATTTGTTTTATAGTAATGAATGCCCCGTCAATTCAGATGACGACACAAGGCGTATCCGGATTCGTATGGGAGTGGGTGCAATGTCTACTCTGCTCAGATGGAACATGATTACCTGTTTTGCACGACGAATATAGCTGTGAATGTCTCTGTAGTGGGCTTCCTTCATAACGGTCAATATGTTGGTCCTCTTGTCATTGAAGTTTATAGAATTATTCGTATGTTCGTGTGTTGTCCCCTCATTTGACAATGTGTTTCTTCTCACGTTTCTTGTTATGCCACAATATTTCAGTTCCCACCGCAATATTACTCTTCGGTTGGTATTCAATGCGTCTAGAGCTGTTTTTTTTTTCAATGCCAGTTGTTTGTCACCGTTGAGGGCTTACGGAATTGAAAATTCATCACTGTGGAAAACAAACTGTTGCTATTGACAAGTTGTATTGTTTGCGCCGATGCTGTCATGTTAAGGGCCTGCAATTCTTCTTCCGAATGGTTGGAGTAAAAATATCCAAGTAGGTGTGCATGTGGATTAATGTCTGCGATCTGCCCAGACCTTAATCTGTGTCGGACGATTCCAGTAGGTCAATGATTGCTCTCGGTTGCGTAAAATTCAATCTATCCTTTCTCCAATAGTCAACCTCTTCTTTCAACACATGGTCCTCACATTTTTTCCACTAACTTTTATCAATATTTAATAGCGCGGTCTGGGTTAGTATCTTGACGTCAGACAATTTGAATATAGTATTGTCAGCTGCCACCTGTCCTTTAATTTTAGCCCACACAAGTTCTATAGGGTTAAAATGAGAATGGTACGGCGGAAGTCTCAATCACCCATGACGATGCTCTTCTATCAACTTGTCGATTTGATATTTCTTGCTTTTTTTTCTCTAATTTATTTTGTTCTTATAACGTGTCCAAAAATGTCTACTGCCCACTTCTAATTTTCATAAATAGTTTACGATCTTCATTTGTTTCTTATAAGTCTTGGTCAATGGTTTTCTGTCTGTCCATTTATTCTTTGCATTTTCTTCAGAAACCACATTTCCATCCCCATCAGATGTTTGTCATCTTGTCTGCTCATTGTCCACGCTTCATATCCATACAAAAGTACAGTTTCTATGTAGCACCTCAACACTCTTTTCTACTTCCAAATGACATCTTCTTATTGGTCAGTATGTTTTCCATCTTGAAAAGGCTATCATCAACATGGCGATGCTTGTTCTAATCTCTTCAAGGCATCTCCCATCAGATGTTATTACTGTTCCGAGATAATTGTACCGATTCACTTGTTTAAGAATATTTCCATTTACTTTTATATATTACATTATGGTATTTCCATCTTCCTAGAAACGACCAAGATCTGTGTCTTCTTACAATTTAATGCTAACCTTAAATGTTCACTGTGTGCAACAACCGCATCAACTACATGTTGCAGATCCTGCTCATTGTCTGCAATCAATACTTTATCATCCGCATATCTAATGTTCTTGATGTTA
The DNA here is from genome assembly GCA_963921405.1 of Cepaea hortensis. NCBI lineage: Eukaryota > Metazoa > Mollusca > Gastropoda > Stylommatophora > Helicidae > Cepaea > Cepaea hortensis. The sequence goes on along the minus strand of OY992879.1, from coordinate 135,827,849 downwards.
CATCCCCCAATGATGATTCCTTTCATATCTTCTATATTTCTAAAAATATGTTCAATGTATAGGGATAAAAGATCTGGAGACATTACACATCCTTGTCTCACACCTCTCTTAAAAGACTGATATTGACCTATTTCATTATCAATCATTACGCAGCTTGCTGTTTCCAATATATGTTGTTTTTTTTTACAAATCTAAGGTCTTTCCCATCAATTTGTAGATCTGCAAGCATTTTAATCTCGTTGACATGTCTTACTTTATCTAAAGTCTTTGTGTAGTCAATAAAGCAAAAATGTAGGTCTTTGTTTACTTCTATAGAACGTTAAATTAATGTTCTCAGCATATACACAGAATTTACTGTACCCTTGCCTTCTACAAACCCATTTTCGATGTTGATCACATTCCAAGGTTCCTGATTTCTTCGGGATTTCAAAAAAATATTGAGATGCATAATTCAGGAGGTATATCTCCAGTATCATATATTGTGTTCAGCAGTCTGGTGGTTTGGTCTATTCCATATTCTTCTAAGGCATTGGTCATTTCTGTTGTGATGTTGTCTGGACCCGGAGTCTTGACAGTTTCCATATGGTTAAAGGCATTCTGAATTTCCATCTTTAAAATCGATGGTCCTTCATTATGATGCTTAATTAGCAACGATTATATTAATTGTTCTCTACATTAAGTTAAATGAAAGCTGATTGCAGTTCTAATGTTAAAATAATTGTAATAAAAATTATAACGTGAAATACTTTACTAACTTAATTGTAAAAAAGCAGTTGCTGTTTTTAAACAAGGTAAATACTTTGAAAAGTTACGAAGCATGCCAATTATAACTATCAATTTAAAATTAAAAAAAAAAAAAAATAACTATAATTGAATGTATTGTTTGGTGTTCATAGAACTAGAAGAAATTAGTAGAGACCAGAGTACACACTAGACAAGATAAACATTGAAAGCTAAAGTTATCCGACCATGAGCCTCGTTGCGGTAACAAAGTGTACTTCTTTAGGTAGTTATGTAGTTAGTTAGTTAGTTAGTTAGTTAGTTTAGTTAGTTAGTTAGTTAGTTTAGTTTAGTTTAGTTAGTTAGTTAGTTAGTTAGTTTAGTTTAGTTTAGTTAGTTAGTTAGTTAGTTAGTTAGTTAGTTAGTTAGTAATTAGTTAGTTAGTTAGTTAGTTAGTTAGTTAGTTGATTGGTTGATTCGTTGGTTGGTTGGTTGGTTGGTTCGTTGGTTCGTTCGTTCGTTGTTTGGTTGGTTGGTTGGTTGGTTGGTTGGTTGGTTAGTTAGTCGTCAGATCATCCTCATTGAACATCGAACCATTCAGTCCATAAGTGCTCGGATCCCCTCCTCAGCAAATCCCGCAGCGTGTAGCGGCTAACGACGCCAGTTCTGTGTTGGTTTATCAGTCTTCTTTGTCTTCCTGCGTAGTGTTCTTGTTTGGCCACGCCTCTTTTAACTTGCTGTTCTCGCAGCCTGACCATGGTTGTAGATTCACAGTCATCGCTTGGTTCTTGTAAACGACTTTCTTCTCGTAGAGCATTCAGAATGTCTGCCTGCTACATGGCTCGCCCGCCTTCCACAGTAAACTTACCTGCAAGCCTGGCAGCCTGCTCATTCCCTTGTAAACCCGCATGCCGTGGCACGAAGATGAAACTAATCTTTGCCAGCTGAGACTGCTCCAGAGACAGCAGCCACTCTCTTCGGGCCCACCCCATTTCTGTCATCCTGAGCATACTCATTGAGTCACGAAGGACACAACCCGGATTGAATGTCTGTCTCTCGAGCCATGTTATTGCTTTACTTACTACCATGTCCGACTGTCACATCTAAAGACTACTTTCCGTTGGAAGAGGGCTGCAGTGATCCAACTAAGGAGGAATGGACTTTTCTTGAGTTCAAGAAGCTGAAGCATTAAAAAATCCAATGGTACTCTGTTCTTCGCGTCCTCAAAATCAATTGCTGTAGCAAATGTTTCAATGCCTGAGTGGAAACCTTCACAGACATCATGGACAAAAACTGCTGCATTGGTCCAGGTTTCTCTTTTTGGACGGTACCTTCCCGGAGTAGGTTGGAAAACATCTTGCTTCTCTAGCTGGCTTGTGATTTTCTGGCAATTAACTTCTCCAGCAGCTTGCCTATTGTATTCTGCATGATTATTACTCGATATCCCTGAATTTTTGTGTGGTCTTTGCCAGGCTTCGGCAACGGAATCAGATAGCTGTGTAACCACTTCTCCTTGATGCTAGCACTCCCTATACTGTTGTTATACATGTCTGCTAGTTCCTCTAGCTCGTTGTCGGTATACCTATTGATGCCATCATATCTTATGCCACCTGGCCCTGGACCGTTATTTTTTTAACGTCGAAGTATAGCCTTGATTTCTTTCCCTGTATCTTCATCCGAAATGTTCTGGGCATTGCACCTATCTGAGGTGACCTCCTTGGCGAGATTTAGGTATCTCATGTCTGTCTGGTTTCTCTGCTATAGATAGCGTTCGAAGAGGGCGCTGCCCTTGTTCTCGTCAGTCCTCTGCCAGATGAGGTCAGCACCTTGGAAGTCAGGAATACTCTTATTCTTGACTACCCCACTCATGCTTTTATGTAGTCGCCAGAACAATTTCAGTAACTTATCTATGCTTACTCTGTGACATACCTCTGCCCATTTTTCACTTTTAACCACCTAAACCAGTTTTTTTTTTTTTTTTACTAGCTTACTTTTGTGTGCATCTCTCTTTCTAAGTGCATGCAGGGACTAGGATGGGCGTTTTTTTTTCCATTTCCTTACACCACTACGTTTATCCACCCAGGCCTTTTCCACCTCAAAATTCCACCAAGGTGGCTGCTCCCAGCTTTTTTTCCTGCCCTGAATCTTTCTGCGCTTGTCGCGCCTTATTTTACTCAACACATCTTGCCCTGTACTGTCATACTGGAATGTCTTGACCATTGACTTGTGCTGCCTGGGCCTGCCTTTCTCCACCAATATGCTGCAAGGATGGTGGTTGCTGCCGTGGTACTCTAGGACACCCCCATCTACACACTGTAGTGAGTGAAGGTGAAACCAGCGTCAGATCAATAGCACTGTCCTCATCACCTGGACGGCTTGCTGTCGTGGTGACATAGCCACTGTTGATACAAACCATGTCAATGGTTTCAAGTTCAGTCTCTAGCTTCTCTCCCTGTGTGTTGTAGTAAATGTTTCCCCATGATCTGCATTTAGCGTTGAAATCGCCACATAAAATAACATTTCTCTCGTGACCTAATATATCACTTAAGCACTGCCACTTCTGGGAATCCACACTCGCGTTACGGGCATAAACATTCACCAACACAAATGGTAGACCGGAATGAACTCTAACCGCCAGTATTTGTATGTCGTCACTGTCCCAATTGGACATGTCTAACTCTGAAACCACCATACTGTCGCGAATGAGAATCACCATTCCCATGTATCGCCTGTTTTAGAAACATTTGAAACCGGCAATTTGGAGTAACTGATTACAACAAAGTGTTCATAGGCGAATGACAATACATGTGAATTTATTTCTGAGCTGTCTTAGTGGCCTCAGGTGGTTCCTAATTGATGAAGTTGTGAACATTTATTAAAACTGTGACAAAACTTGGTGTCACTGTGAACATGTGTTGAAACAAAATACAATTATGTGCAATGCCGATAAGCGCGGGCGGTCAAGCTAAACCATCTCGCACAATCACCAGAGTTGTGAATCAGCTCCAGGTTCGTTTCTCGACCATGTCACGTGGCCAGGCAATCAAATGTTTACTTCTCTGCTTTCCCTTTGTTCTTTTCCCCTTAATCTTGCCTGTTGTTGCCAAGTTATCTAATTTATTTCTTTTTATAATTTATCCAAAAATATTGATGTCTACGTCTAATTTCTTTAAACAGTTTATGGTTCTCATTTCCTTCTTATAAGACTTGCCCGTTTGTTTTTCTGTCTGTCCAAGGTACTTTTTTGTATTTTCCTCCGTTTCCATTAGATGTTTTTCAGCTTGTCTGCTCATTGTCTAACTGACCGTTGTATAAGGGTTAATGATTAGCGTATGGAAAAGGCTTTACATGACTTTCTCTAACTTTATATATAAGGCTACATAAATTCACCACTATAAATAGTCATAGAACAGACGGGTCAGTTCAAAATGGCATCTATAGGCGTGTATATCGATGCAGCAACAAATCAATATGGCGTGTATATCGATGCAGCAACAAGTCAATATGGCGTGTATATCGATGCAGCAACAAGTCAATATGGCGTGTATATCGATGCAGCAACAAGTCAATATGGCGTGTATATCGATGCAGCAACAAGTCAATATGGCGTGTATATCGATGCAGCAACAAGTCAATATGGCGTGTATATCGATGCAGCAACAAGTCAATATGGCGTGTATATCGATGCAGCAACAAGTCAATATGGCGTGTATATCGATGCAGCAACAAGTCAATATGGCGTGTATATCGATGCAGCAACAAATCAATATGGCGTGTATATCGATGCAGCAACAAATCAATATGGCGTGTATATCGATGCAGCAACAAATCAATATGGCGTGTATATCGATGCAGCAACAAATCAATATGGCGTGTATATCGATGCAGCAACAAATCAATATGGCGTGTATAACGATGCAGCAACAAATCAATATGGCGTGTATAACGATGCAGCAACAAATCAATATGGCGTGTATAACGATGCAGCAACAAATCAATATGGCGTGTATAACGATGCAGCAACAAATCAATATGGCGTGTATAACGATGCAGCAACAAATCAATATGGCGTGTATATCGATGCAGCAACAAATCAATATGGCGTGTATATCGATGCAGCAACAAATCAATATGGCGTGTATAACGATGCAGCAACAAATCAATATGGCGTGTATATCGATGCAGCAACAAATCAATATGGCGTGTATAACGATGCAGCAACAAATCAATATGGCGTGTATATCGATGCAGCAACAAGTCAATATGGCGTGTATATCGATGCAGCAACAAATCAATATGGCGTGTATAACGATGCAGCAACAAATCAATATGGCGTGTATATCGATGCAGCAACAAATCAATAAGCAGAAACTATACACAGAGAAATAAGCACTGTTAAGAAAACACAGAATGAGATAGTGATGATATTCACGCAATGTGTAAGTGGTTGGTTTATAACCAAACAGATGCCTTGTTTCCAGTTATTATCTTTAAATGCAAATTTCAGATTTCTTCTATCAATGCCAGCAAACACCTCACAGAATTGCATGTTGACCCGTTCAATTGCCATTTCACAGTCTTTTGTAAACATTTATTCATAATTTATTTTACTAGTCCATTTCAGTTTACATAAAGAGTAATTTCTCATTACATAAAATGAAACACTACCATTACACACATTGAAAAGCACAAATACTGAACAAAAGCACAGATTGTTCATTTGTATTGTTATCTTCTACTTTTTCTCACACACAAAAATGCACATTCTCCTAATTAAATTTCTTTGCAAATAGTTCTGATACATAAAAGTATTCAGTATTAATTAAGTATTCACATCGCTACAGACTTATACAACAACTAGCTGACCCGGCCCGGCTTCGCCCAGTCCCTGGTGGGGAGCATCTCATTTAATTCATATAAGTAGTCATATAAGTTCTCGTTCCCGTTACCGACTATCTGTCTGTCTGTCTGTCTGTCTGTCTGTCTGTCTGTCTGTCTGTCTGTGTCTGTCTGTCTCTCTGTTTGTCTATCTATCTATCTATCTCTGTCTGTCTGTCTGTCTGTCTGTCTGTCTGTCTGTCTGTCTGTCTGTCTGTCTGTCTGTCTGTCTAATAGACCCATCCCTCTGTCTCTCCCTCCGTCTATCCTCCCTCCCTTCCTCCCTGTCTGTTTGTCTATCTATCTATCTATCTATCTATCTATCTATCTATCTATCTATCTATCTATCTATCTATCTATCTATCTATCTATCTATCTATCTATCTATCTACCTATTTATCTATCTATCTATCTATCTATCTATCTATCTATCTATCTATCTATCTATCTATCTATCTATCTATCTATCTATCTATCTGTCTGTCTGTCTGTCTGTCTGTCTGTCTGTCTGTCTGTCTGCCTGACCCGGCCCGGGTTCGCCCAGTCCCTGGTGTGGAGCATCTCATTTAATTCTGAGTAGGTCAGAATCCGCTCTGCCTTCAAAATGTTGACGTGAAGATTTTCTTCCTGCAGCTGCTTTTGTATTTGTTGATCAGTAAGCTCCATTTTTAGCCGCTTGACCACCCATCTGACTGTGTTTGAATCAGTGTTTCTGATTCTGGTGTCTTAGTCCTCCTTCCTCTCACAAGTTTTTGTGTTCGTCTGTGGGTAGTCGTCGCTCTTCTTATTGGTAGTTTCATTGACTGTAGGTTCAGATACTTTATTACAGCTTGCATGCAGACTCTCCAAAGGCAGGTTCGTCTTCTTGATAGTCTGGTCGGTTTTCTCACTATGCATCTTGGAAGCTGTTTGTTTCTTTGTGCTATTACGACGTGCCATTTTCCCCCCGTATCAGGCTGCTTGAAATGTGTAAGGCGTCTTGGCTTGATAGCGCTGAGAAGTGCTGTCAAGCGAATCGTGTCGATATGATGGCGGAAAACACTAAAGATGCGATGATATTGTTCAACATCTTTTAGATAACTTCTTAAGTATAGAAAGATGAGTTACAATGTTATGCATTATGCATTACTTTTATGTAAACTTTGAAAATGCCTTAAAGATTGTATCATTATTTATTATAACTCATCTGCCGGTAAATAACTATAGACAAAGAGTTTATAAATCTTTGAAAACGATACAACAATATGACTATAAGTTATACAACAATGTTATTAAAAGTTATGCCCCTTGAAATAACTTTTTCTAGAGTTAAGTCCCTTCGCTATATATAAATTTTGATGAAAATGAAAAATGAAATAATACTGAGTAAGCAGGCGATTTCACACTAAAAAAATATCACAGTTGGCAGCTCTGGAATGAAAGGAAGACGTGTAGAAAATTTCATCTCAATCGGATGGGCCATTAGCGAAAAAATAAAGGACATACATATTTACATACATTTTGTTTTATATATATAGACTAGCTGACCTGGCCCGGCTTCGCCCAGTCCTTGGTGGGGAGCATCTCATTTAATTCATATAAGTAGTCATATAAGTTCCCGTTCCCGTTACCGACTGTCTGTCTGTCTGTCTGTCTGTCTGTCTGTCTGTCTGTCTGTCTGTCTGTCTGTCTGACCCGGCCCGGCATTGCCCAGCTCCTGGTGTGGAGCATCTCATTTAATTCATATAAGTAGTCATATAAGTTCCCGTTCCCGACTGTCTATCTGTCTGTCTATCTGTTTGTCTATCTGTCTGCCTGACCCTGCCCGGTTTCGCCCAGTCCCTGGTGGGGAGCATCTCATTTAATTCATATAAGTAGTCATATAAGTTCCCGTTTCCGTTACCGACTGTCTGTCTGTCTGTCTGTCTGTCTGTCTGACCCGGCCCGGCTTCGTCCAGCCCCTGATGGGGTGCATCTCATTTAATTCATATGAGTAGTCATATAAGTTCCCGTTCCCGACTGTCTGTCTGTCTGTCTGTCTGTCTGTCTGTCTATCTGTCTGTCTGTCTGTCTGTCTGTCTGTCTAATCATTTATTGGTTGCAGTTAGAACAACCTTAGATAAACGAAGACCAACTTGGTAATATATTAACTTGGGTAAATGGAGCAGCGGCAGCAGCAGCAGAAGAAGAAGAAAAAGGAGGAGTAGGAGCTGGGAGGAGGAAGAGGGAGGAGGAGGGAGGAGGAGGAGAAAGAGAGAAGAGGAGGATGGAGGAGGGAGAGGGAGGAGGGGGAGGAGAAGAGGAAGAGGGTAGGAGGTGGAGGAGGGGAGAGGAGGAGGAGGAGGAATATAACGCATATGCCTGTAGATTTAATAATGGCTGAGGTTGTTCCATGTCTTCTTAGAGTTGGCGACAGTGTAAAGAAATATAAAATCTTCAAACTTGATAGAGATAAGGTAACTATTATTTATTCATTCTTTAAGCAAACAAAGATGAGTTACAATGTTATGCATTATGCATTATTTTTATGAAAACTTTGAAAATGCCTTACAGATTGTATCATTATTTATTATAACTCATATGCCGGTACATAACTATGGACAAAGAGTTTATAAATCTTTGAAAACGATGCCACAATATGACTATAAGTTATACAGAAAAGTTATGCCCCTTGAAATAACTTTTACAGAGTTAATTCCCCTGAAATAGATGAAATTATAATGAAAAATGAAATAATTTTGGGTAAGCAGCCGATTTCATACTAAAAAAATATGACAGTGGGCTGCGCTGGAATGAAAGGAAGACGTGTAAATAATTTCATCTCAATGGGATGGGCCGTTCGCGAGCGCATTAGGGACATATAGACAGACAGACAGACGGACGGAGATCGCCTTTTATATATAAGATATACCCATCCATGTTGGGTTTTCCTCTTGTCCGCTTACTCGTTAGGCCTCCCTCCATATACATCTTTTCCAGACTCTACACGCCCAAAGTATTTCATTTCCCTCACTTTCGTTTGTCTTAATAACCACATTTCTTTGACAATGAATCCCTGTTGAACGGTTCAGTGTGTTCTCTATTTCGCCCATGCAGGAGGAGGAGAGGGAGGAGGAGGGAGGAGGAGGAGAGAGTAGGAAGAGGGAGGAGGAAGAGGGAGAA
>OY992879.1:135789110-135811610 GCA_963921405.1 Cepaea hortensis | reverse complement strand
ATCTAAGGAGATAAACGGGGAGGGTGTAAGGTAGAGGGGCTGCAAAAAGGGGCAGACAGTTGGAGCAGTGAGGTGGTGTTTGTGTGGATCATTGTGAGGGCGCATAGAATTGTTTAAAAAGACAGGGACAAAGATTGACGGGGCAGTTGATGTTTGGACTCCGAGCTGAGAGGGAGTTGAGTCTAGACCGGACCAGGAGAAGGTCGTGGTCTGAGAAAGTGAAGAATTGTGACGGAGTTCGGAAGATAACTCCGCACTGTGGGTTCCAGGGATAGTGAGTGGAATTCGAGACCCAGAGTGGGTTACCTTGAGTCGGGCCTAGAGAGAGGCTCGTATACCTGTCGTGTGGGACGATATTTTGGAGGCAGTGTTATTCGAAGTGTTCCATTGGGATGGAGATATATTCTTAGAGAATTGTTGTTCCTGGATTTATATGTTACATGTGTCTGTGTTAATTCAGAATTAAAGGAATATTATGTGCGCAAATTAACGCTTGTTCACTGACTGGTGTTTGGTTGGGATGCATCTTGGTTAATCGGTTGTTCAACATCACATTTTACAAGGACATACCCTAGACACAACCATAGCCACTCTATCTGTCACTTAGTCAACATTCACTTTGTGTCAGAGTAGATTTCTGGAGGCTTCGTCCATCAAGAACAATATAGACATTGTTGTCATTCCGTTTATCTGTGAACTAGTCGATTAGAAAGAATACTAACATCGGAGACATTAGTCGGATGCCCAATTACAACAACAATGATGAGGGCTCTCCTGTCAAGAATAAACACCATTTTCAGTAGACAGCGCATTTCAAAAGTGTCGGAGAATTAATACAAAGTCCACGAGAAACCAGATAAAAATCTTCTCACTCAGAGAGAGAGAGGGTGGACAGCGGAGCGTGTCCACGGTATAAACACTGGGTTTTTTCCGTGCGGGAACTGGGTTGCACAGAGGTCACGAGAAGGTCAGGACAGGTAAATTGGATACCAGGCAGTATTTCTTCAGCTATCAGGGACGTCAGAAAATTAACGCAAACAGGCGCGTGTGTCTATAAGGTCAGGTGAACTTGTGGACAGCGAGTGTGTGTGTACGGCGTCTTGAGAGTTCGGCGCAGATAATAAGACGGAAAGGGGCGCCAGGGGAGTTACGAGGGTAATTCATGGTTAAAAACTCGCCAGGAGGAGGGGAGTTATAGGAGGAAAGTGTGGGGAACACACAAAGGTGACAATCGTTGCTCCACAGAAAAGTAAAAGTTTCTACACGGATTATTGTGATAAAGAGAAACAGAGATGACCTTGTGAGTCAAGGCCGAGAACCAGGGAATTTGACGGAAAAATTTCCACTGAGAATAACACGTTGGGTTTCTACTGAAACTAGGATTTACGTTTAACGTCTTTGTGTGTGTGTGTCATCATCGGCAAACAAACCACAACAGTCATTCAGGTGCCGTCTTCGCAAGTATGAGCGCATTTCTTCACCAAAAAAGACTTGCAAAACGGATTTAAAGCGCGTGATCATTTTCTGCCATTCGTTGGTTTAATCGGGTCAGCAACAGTGAAACCATACCATCACTTCAAAGCGACAGTGACTACGCAGATAAACATTCATTGATTTTAAAGGTATTTTCGGCTCCCAAAAACGCAACGAAAACCCAATATTTCTGGCAAAACAAGAGCGTTCACATACATTATACAATCACAGGCCAACTCTACAGGGAGGATTACAAAAAACGTTACGGACTGTGTAGAGACAAGGCGTTGGGATAATTATCATCATCTTAAACTTTTACGACAGTCGAAAATCGTGTCACCACGTCAACAAAAAGTGACAACGCATCAGAACATTAATTCATTGTGGGAATCTAACGTCGTAATCTTTTCAAAACAGTAACGGACAGACATTTCCAGGCGATTTTCGGACACTATTAAAAACAAACTAAGGACTTTTGTAAGATTCTACCATCGCATTGGTTTCGGACTGTCGGCAACCCTTGTTTGCTTCTGTTGTTCTCATCGTCCTAAGTATTGTTGTTGTGCGTTACGTAATTAATTGTATGTGGTCCAGTGTTCGTAATAAGTAGGATATTTTTGCATTGTTTCTGGAAATGCGGGAGACAGCGCAAAGGTGAAATTATCTAGGTACATATTGTATGTTGTTGAGAGACAGCTGACGAGTCAGCTTGTTTTGTGCTGTGGCATTGGGTCGTCTCGACATTATACAGTGTCCAAGTGTCTACGTCAGATCTATGTACATTATTCATTTTATATTTGTTCTTTTTACTGTTTTCTCTTTACTGTTACATATAATATTTGAGTTCTTTGGATATATGGTATTGGTGTAATTCTTATGTTAATATAGCTTCTATCTAGATGGTATTTGTCAGTTTATATTATGCGCACGGTATGGTCTTTCATGGGCATGTTTATGTCAGTGGTTTTTATTTCTATGTAATCATCCGTCTGCGTTTCACCGGCCTATGCATCTAGCGTTTAATAGTTGGCATTTAGTGTGTATCATTCATTTGTGTATGTATATGTATGTTTACAACTATTTCCAGGAATTGTTCTACAGTTATTTGATATATATATATATATATATATATATATATATATATATATATATATATATATATATATATATATATATATATATGTATGTATATATATATATATACGAGGGAGTATAGTTAATATTCCCCCCTCACTACCTAGTGCTTATAGAGTGACTGGGTGAGTACAGAGTGATATTGTAGCACTACGGATTTACGTACACAGGGAGTGCGGGTGTACTTAGGGAAGTGACACAAAGACTAACAGCAGAGTCTGTACATTTATAGTTGGCTGATTCACAGCAACGTGTCCACAAGTACAAGATGCCTACTTTAATGGATTATATTGAAGCAGGTGAAAGAATAGGCCTGAAAGGTAAAGAGTTACAGGAGTATGCAGAAGCGAAAGAACAAAAGCAGACGGAAAGAGAGGAGAGGCATAATGAACGCGAGGCAAAGCGTCTACAGGAAGAGAAAGAGACGCAAGTAAAACTAGCTGAAATGGAAAACAAACGTCTACAGGAAGTAAAGTTAGCTGAAATAGAAAACAAGCGTCTACAGGAAGAGACACAAGTAAAACTAGCTGAAATGGAAAACAAACGTCTACAGGAAGTAAAGTTAGCTGAAATGGAAATTGAGAAAGAGAAGATCAAGTGTCAGATGCAAACTGAAATCGAGTTAAGAAAACTAGAACTATCTTCAAAAGGTCAAAGTGAGGAAAGCAGAAGACCGTCGCAGTCGTCCATCCATCCATCATGTGCCATGCCGGTAAGCGTGGGCGGTCATGTTCTGCCATCTCACCCGATCACCAGAGTCGTGGATCAGCTCCGTGTTTCTGTCTCGACTATGCCACAAGGCCAAGCCATCCAGGTACTTGCTTCTAGGTCTTCCCCTTGGTCTGTTCCCCTCGATCTTACCAGTTGTCACCAAATTCTCCAATCCATTTCTTCTCATAACATGTCCAAAAAATTTTGACTGTCTACGTCTAATTTCTCTAATCAATTTACGATCTTCATTTGTTTCTTGAAGGACTTGTTCATTGGTCTTTCTGGCTGTCCATGGTATTCTTTGCATTTTCCTCAGAAACCACATCTCTACAGCCATCAGATGTTTTTCAGCCTGACTGCTCATTGTCCACGCTTCACATCCATACAAAAGTACAGGCTCAATGTAGCATCTCAACACTCTCTTTCTCGTTTCAATTGACATCTTTTTATTGGTCAATATGTTTTTCATCTTGCTAAAGGCTACTTTTGCCATGGCGATTCTTGTTCTAATCTCTTCAAGGCATCTCCCATCAGATGTTATTACTGTTCCGAGATAATTGTACCTGCTCACTTGTTGAAGAATATTCCCATTTACTTGTATATTACATTGTGGTATTTCGTCCTTCCTAGTGACGACCATAATCTGTGTCTTTTTACAATTTAATTCTAACCCTAGTTGTTCACTGTGTGTCACAATCGCATCTACTAAATTTTGCAGGTCCTGTTCATTGTCTGCAATCAAGACTGTATCATCTGCATATCTAATGTTATTGATGCATCGTCCCCCAATGTTGATTCCTTCCATATCTTCAATATTTCTGAAAATACTTTCACTGTACAGGGAAAACAGATCTGGAGACATTACACAGTCGTCACAGAGATTAAAACTGCCATATTTTACAGACCGGGACCAACTTGAAAATTATTTGGCCAGGATCGAGGCATCAGCCAAAGCGTTAGGTATTCCAGAGAAAGAGTATGGGATGAGACTTGGCGAATTTCTTACGGGCAAGGCACTAGACACCATGTTCAATTTACCCGTAGAAGAAAGAAACAACTACACTATCTTACGTCAACGTTTGCTGACAAAGTTCCAACTAACTGAACATGGATATAGAACAAAGTTTAGACAGTTAGTGCCAGAGACAAATCAAGATTTCACAGATTTTGTTAACACTGTAAAGAATACATTTAACAAATGGATGGAGCTTGCAGAAGTAGGGAAAGATTTTAATAAATTAGTAGATCTAATGTTAAGAGACAAGGTAGTATCTGCATGCAATTCTAATTTAGTGGCGTTCTTTGAGGAACGGAAGCCAAAGGACATAGACACAATGTCACAGTTAGGGCAAAACTATATGACTGCACACCCTAACAGTTCTATTGGTAGAGAAATGACTGAGGAAATAGTCTGTGCAGCGTACACTAAACAGGACCAGAATCCAGTCATCAGACCAAGGGCGAAAAGTGTGGATTCAGCACAGAAAGGTGAGCAGCAAGAACTTCAAGATAATGGTTTCCGAGGAAACAATGTTGGTAGAGTAGGACGGTACCCATATAGAAGAGGGAACTTCCAGAGACGTCCAAATTATGCCGGATGTTGGAATTGTGGGAGCTGGAGACACAAAATGGCAGATTGTGATGCACAACCATCAGATGAACCAACGAACAACAGTAAAAGGGAGATCACTTGTTTCAAATGTGGAAGGAAGGGGCATGTCAGTCATCATTGTAGGATGAGGGAAACGGAGCATTCTAATGCAGCACAAGTGATTGAGACTATCAACAATGAAGATTGTAGTGGGTGCAAACCTCTTTTTGAAAAAGACCGGCAACCAGTCTTAGTGTGTGGTCATACAGTGAAAGCAGGATCAGCAGTCCATGATGGAGGTAGTCTGAAGATGCACCATGGATTTGTTAATGATAGGCCAGCGTTAACAATTAGGGATTCCGGATGTACGTCCATCGGGGTGAGAAAGAGTTTAGTGCATCCCTCGGATTATACAGGGAAAAAGATTAGATCCATAACATTTAATGGGACAGTAGAATTCTACCCAATAGCCGTGATAACAGTAAAAATACCATACATAACAGGAAGAGTGACAGCTTGTGTTTTAGACTCACCAGTGGCAGATCTCATCATAGGAAATGTTATAGGAGTTAAAGAGTGTACAGAAGAGGAAGTCGTTTATTGGGACCAAAAACATAGTGGAAATAGTAACGAGGTAGTTACCAAAAGAAAACCTAAATTAGAGAGTATAGCTGAAGAAAAAGAGGCACTTGAAGTAGACACAGAGGACAACGATAGTACAGCTGAGCAGATGAGAATGGATCCCAAATATAGTGCTAGGGGCTCCCAGAGACAAGATACTACTCTGAACAAATGTTCCCAAGGGTGTAGGAGAGTAGAACATAGACAGTCAAAGAAAGGTAGATGGTGCTTCGAGAGGAAGAACAATGTTCTCACTCGCCGCTTTTCAGATAGTGGAACTGCATGTGGGCAAGTAGCAGTACCTTTAGCACATAGAGACCGATATACTAGAACAGCTCAGGATAGTGCATGTGCAGGGCACATAGGCATAAGGCATATGCAGCAGAAAGCAAGGTGCCAGATAAATGGGCCAAGATTGAATAAAGAGTTCAGACTAAACAGAGACTCAAGTGTAACGGTGCAATATGCAGATAGAAAAGTTGAGTTAGGTCTAAAGAGTGTTCGCGACATTACTGACCCAGGGCTAGGGATAGCAAACAGATGTTGTAATTGTAGAGGTACCATGAGTCATGGGTACATGAAAGGTAGACACAGCATCGACAGGAATCAGAGGTGGGTTAATGCAAGAACAGAACCACCTGATATAGGGTCGGTACACAAATAGTATTGTGTGGTCGTGAAGTAGTAAGAGACCTGTGGGTACATAAGTATAATGCTTTCCTATGACGTATTATTATTATTATGTGATGTAGTAGTTCATGCATTGGTACACAAGATAGAAAGTTGTTTTGTATTTATGTGTGGGGAATAGGGGAGTGTACTATGAGCATTTGATGTATTATTTAGTGTGGTAGCTAGAGTAATTTGGATTTATACTTACGACTACCCAGGCAATGTGTCTGGGTCACATATTTGATAAGTATTAGTCTCCCAACATTTGAAAACGATGTTTTCTTTTGAGGGTGGGGTAGTGTCACATGCCTGTGTTCAGTGGCATTAAGGTGAGTGGCCGTACAATATAAACAGTTCACGAGGTGAAAGGGCATTCACCGGAAAGAAAATCTAAGGAGATAAACGGGGAGGGTGTAAGGTAGAGGGGCTGCAAAAAGGGGCAGACAGTTGGAGCAGTGAGGTGGTGTTTGTGTGGATCATTGTGAGGGCGCATAGAATTGTTTAAAAAGACAGGGACAAAGATTCACGGGGCAGTTGATGTTTGGACTCCGAGCTGAGAGGGAGTTGAGTCTAGACCGGACCAGGAGAAGGTCGTGGTCTGAGAAAGTGAAGAATTGTGACGGAGTTCGGAAGATAACTCCGCACTGTGGGTTCCAGGGATAGTGAGTGGAATTCGAGACCCAGAGTGGGTTACCTTGAGTCGGGCCTAGAGAGAGGCTCGTATACCTGTCGTGTGGGACGATATTTTGTAGGCCGTGAGAGGCAGTGTTATTCGAAGTGTTCCATTGGGATGGAGATATATTCTTAGAGAATTATTGTTCCTGGATTTATATGTTACATGTGTCTGTGTTAATTCAGAATTAAAGGAATATTATGTGCGCAAATTAACGCTTGTTCACTGACTGGTGTTTGGTTGGGATGCATCTTGGTTAATCGGTTGTTCAACATCACATTTTACAAGGACATACCCTAGACACAACCATAGCCACTCTATCTGTCACTTAGTCAACATTCACTTTGTGTCATTAAGGAATTGATACTGAAATCTGTGACATTCCTTATCACACATCAGTGAGATAGCTCAGCTGGGGTAAAGTCCTGTTTCGTTTTTACCAGCTCCGAAAAGAAATAGATAATTTCCTCACGAAAAAAAACAATGATAGAGACTATATACAGCTGTCAGATCCTACCTGGCTTTCAAAGTTGTCATTTTTGGTCGACATCACATCCCACATAAATGAATTGAACTTGAAACTTCAGGGAAAGAATAACCTCGTCTGTGATCACTACAGAATCATCAAAGGATTTCGGAGAAAGCTGTAATTGTTTGAAGCACAGCTGGAAGTAGAAAACATTTATGATTTTCACTGTTTCAAAGAGTTTTGCGCTACAATCGCCGAAGAAGTCAATCTTGATTTTCCGAACAAAAATTATGCGTGACTTTAAGAAGCATTTTTTGGAGAGATTTTCAGATCTTGACAGACTCGAGAGTGACATTCTTCTGTTCCAGAATCCGTTTGATTGTAACCCTGATGATGTGAGAGTTGAACTACAGCTGGAGCTCGTTGATTTGCAAGCAAATGACTTGTTGAAATAGAAGCACAGAGAAGGAAATTTTTTTGAAATTTACCACTGCTTACCTGATCTTGAGTTTCTGAAACTGAAGAAGTTTGCCGCTGGTATGGCATCAGTGTTTGGAACAACTAATGTCTGTCTGCAAACATTTTTTTTTAAATGAAGTATGTGAGGTCAATACATCGAACGAGATTGACTGGTGAACATTTGAAAGCTATACTCTTGATTGGATGCATAAATTTCAAACCAAACATTGATGACATATTGAAAGCCAAACGTCTGTTTCACAAACCTCACTAACCTTTTTTGCTGCTTAATTTGTGAGATTCGGATATGTGCACACAAGGTCTTATGTAACTATCCTTTTGCTAACATCGCCTTCTTTGATAACATTTTATAGTAAATAAATATGTTGGTTGTGTGTGTGTGTGTGTGTGTGTGAATGTGTGTGTGTGTGTGAATGTGTGTGTGTGTGTGTGTGTGTGTGTGTGTGTGTGTGTGTGTGTGTGTGTGTGTGTGTGTGTGTGTGTGTGTGTGTGTGTGTGCATTGCACGCCACTCACCCATGATTAATATGGAATGCTAAATTTAGTTTTTCTCCTTTTCCCCAGAGTTTGGGTTCTGGCTTGCAAGTATTTCTTTTTCTTTTTTTTAAATTTATTATTTCGCATATCCTTTACAGGACATTGCAGTCAACACCAGCATTTTTCAGCCGGTGTTGTTGTCTTGGCAAGTTTTGCGTTCAGTAGTTTGCCATTGCTTTCTGAACGACCGGCTCTCATACCTCCGTAAGTAACTAATGCGGCGTGATCCGCTGCCGAATTTTGCGCAGCTGTGTTTCGTACGAGAATATACGGGATTACGTCTAGCGTCCTTAACACCTACGCCAGGGAGACCCGCTGCAAGTATTGTACAGAATGATTATGCGGTCCGAGCTCGTCATTTTGTCAGTTATCCGGCCCACTGTGAAAAAAGTTTGGTGACCCCTGTTCAAGTATAAGGGAACAGAAGAACGAGGGAAATCCCGGTGCCATGAATTGAGCACTTATACAAGGCCCATGATATCATTTGGTCTGGCCTTGTCAGCATACAATTCTTTATTGTTGACTAGCTGACCCGGCCCGGTTTTGCCCACGCCCTTGCGGGGATCTATCTATCTATCTATCTATCTATCTATCTATCTATCTATCTATCTATCTATCTATCTATCTATCTGTCTGTCTATCTGTCTGTCTGTCTGTCTGTCTGTCTGTCTGTCTATCTGTCTGTCTATCTGTCTGTCTATCTATCTATTTATGTTCGGTCCGTTCCCGTTAAAAATATAGATAGAATAGAAGAATAGATAGATTGATAGTAGAAAATATTATTGGAAGAGATCTATCTAAAGTAAACTTACCAAGATATCACGAACAGCCAATAAATGGTGGGCGGTGGGTTGACTGCAGAGTACTGCAAACGATATGCAACTAACTTTCTCTCACAAAAAATTACTTTATTTTTAACGAACGAAAATCTTTATTTTCAAAGGGTGAAGAATTGGCAGGCCCGTCCTACATTCTGCCCTTCTTCTCTATTTCCTCTCATACACTGTTTCATTCAACATCTCTTATGAAGCAATTCTTTGACAACAAAAGAACAATAAGCATTAAAATGCATGAAAAGTAACTCGGTGAGGAAATGTTTAACATGGGCGGGCATCATAAATACCCAACGTGGATGTAACGCGCCATACATATGAGAATGTTTAAAAAAAATTTATGTGCTTTTGAAGAAAAATAAAAAGATGAGTTAGAAAATTTTCACTATTTAAATAGATGCATTATTTTTATGAAAACTTTGAAAATGCCTTAAAGATTATACCATTATTTATTATAACTCATATGCCTGTAAATAACTGTAGACAAAGAGTTTATAAATCTTTCAAAACAATGCAACAATATGACTATAAAGTATATAGCAATGTTATTAAAAGTTATGCCCCTTGAAATAACTTTTAAGTTAAGTCCCCTCGCTATATAGAAATGATAATGTAAATTTAAATATTAAATTTTAGTAAGTAAATATCTGACAGTAAGTAAAAAAAAAAATTATGACAGTTGGCTGCACGGGAATGAAAAGAAGACGTGTAGAAAATTTCATCTGAATCGGATGGACCGTTCGCGAACGCATAAAGAACGGACACAGACACATTGTGTTTTATAGATATAGATTAGCCTCAACAGAACTTAACAAAGTGATGAGACAAGTAGCATGTTAGACAGGACTAATGGACCAATTCAAAACCTTGCAGCCTTTTCAAATAATGTAGCTTTTAACAACAATTCCGTTTTGCCATATGTTCAGTTTTTCAGTTTATTATGTCTGTTTACACACATTTACAGTTCTTCTTCATATGTAAGCACTGACTTATCAGGACAGAAATACTACAACAATACATGGTAACTTGTATGGTTAGTTAATTGTTGCTTCTTTTTTTTTCAGAATGAACATCGTTACATGCACTACCTTTGCTGTTGAATTTGAAAATACAACTATAATAGTTACTGAAGAAGATGACAGATTGCTACTGGGCAATGAAGCTTTTAATTATATGATGATGATTAACACTTGGGGACTGGGCCAAGGTGTTACTTGTGTGGGTTTGATTGTCAATGTTCTTAACATTATAATCTTTATTCGGCAAGGCTTTCGGGATTCCGTTAACACGAGTCTCCTTTTGCTTACCATATCCGATCTAGGATCATTGGCATTTCTCTGTTTACTCAATCTTTGCTGGGTTCCGTCTATAATTGCACTAGACCTTCCATTCTATCCTAATCAGATGATATACTTTTTATTTTATAGTCATGTTATCTTCACAAGAGTCACCACGGGAACAACAGCCTGGATTGCAATGGAACGATGTTTGTGTATTGTCGTCCCTTTGAAAGTTAAGTCACTCATCACTAGCAGGAGAACTGTAATTTTCATCTGCGTGCTATATATATTTTCGACAGCTTCCTGTGCACCACTCTTCTATACTTCAAGGTTAGCGTGGATATTTGATACTGCCAGAAACAAATCTGTGCTTGGACTTGTGAAAATAGCAAATAGGGGACAAATAGAAGGTGTGGTTTATGTCATCAACAATGTGCTACCACTAACATTCTTTGTTGTCATCGTCGGGTGCACGGTTGTTCTCAATAGAGCATTACTTAAAAATGCAGCATGGAGACAACGTTCTATCACACAGAAAGAAGTATCAAACAGAGATACTAAAGTGGTTAAACTTGTCTTGATTATCTCCCTAGTTTTCATCTTCTGTTATGCTCCTGGGTCTTTATTTTTTCTGTGGGTTCTCACTGATCCTGAGATCAAAATTGATGGGAAACAGAAGAATTTCCTGATAGCCTTCTTTGGTCTTGTGCTTCACCTTGAGGTTATCAACGCTACGGCTAACTTTTTCATTTATATTTCCATGAGCTCAAAGTTCAAAGCGACATTTGAACAATTGTGCTTCATCGGAAAATCACAGAGAGGAACAAATGAAGTATTGGCTATAGTCAGTGGAAATTTTAACAACACATCCATTTTCTTGAAGACGTTTATTAAGACATGTAAAAGTAAACAATAGTATGGTAGATTTGACATAGATGTCGGTGATGGGAATTATTTTCATAAATATATGCTAAGTTAAAATGATAACTTATACTATTTTGTCAAAATGCATACACAATTAATAAACATGAACAAGCAACGGGATGTGTGATGATATTGGAAACTATGTCACAGTACACCTCGAACTGGAATTTTCGGGGAACTATATAGCCCAGTAGTGCGAAATATCTTTCTCTCTGACCAACGACACTATGGTCGGAGAGGCGCCTATGCCTGAATTTAACATTAAGGAAACCAGAACCAGCCTTTCCCACCCTCGTACACAAGCAGGTGGGCACAAATGTATGGTCAGGGCCGGCCTTGTGTTCCACGATTCCAATCAGACAGGCATTCAATCCTGAGTACGGGTCAGGCAAACCCAGAGAAATGCTGTTTGGAATACCCGTGGATGCCTGCGGTGGTATGTAATGATATGTTACAACCTAGAGTTAGCATATAGTAATAGCCAATCTGGTGAGACCTGGAAATGACTGGCTCTGTATTGATCGCTAGTTGGGATTCTAAACCTGATTTTCATAACAACGACCAGGGCTGAAAGAGGACTCCACTGTCGTATCGTAGAGTTATCTTTGCATACAATATGTCGGTATCCGGCCGGGCGGTGACAGTTTAAAGTTAAATTCCAGTAAGTGGCAGGGAGAGTGTTATCCCACAGGCCAGCAAAGTGGGTGGTGAGAACGCAAGTGTCAAAGGGTATCCAGTGGTGAATTAGGACCAATGATGCTTCTATACGATGGAGTGGTGTCTGACCGTGGCTGTCAGCGCACTCCTGGGCCTTTGTTGAGCTCACACAATTCTTAACCAAGTGGATAATTTTAGATACCTAGGGACATTTATAACATCAGATGGAAGATGTACAACAGAGATTAAGAGCAGAATAGGGCAGGCAAAGGCCGCATTTCAGAAAATGAAGAGTATCTTGTGCAATAGGTCACTATCACTGAGTGTAAGAAAGAGAGTGCTGAAATGCTATGTAGAACCAGTTTTGCTGTATGGCAGTGAATCTTGGAATGTAAATGGAAAAATTAAGAAGAAATTAGAAGCAACAGAGATGTGGTTCCTGAGACGAATGTTGAGAATTCCTTGGACTGCCAGAGTAACTAACGACGACTGCCTGAAACAGGCTAATGAAACTAGAACACTATATACAACAATAAGAAAGAGACAAACAGCTTTCTTTGGTCACGTAATGAGAAGAGAGGCATTGGAGAACATCGTGACAACTGGAAAGATCGAGGGGAAGAGAGGCAGAGGCAGACCAAGAGAAATGATGCTGGGTGGATTGAGACGGTGGCACGGAGAAATATCAGCAGCAGTGTTGATCCAGAAAACCAAAGACCGAGATCTGTGGAGAGCCATGAACGCCTACGCCAGCTGGCAGGGCACTTGATGATGATGATGATGTTCATGTTTATGTTTGTGTTTCTACTGTTGTTTATGTTAAAGTTATTTTATTATGTTGTGTCCCAGTCAGATTAGAAATGTGATGTCTGGTTGTGATACTTAGGGCACCCTTAGAATTGACTGAGTTGTGCAGGGAACTAGTTATCTGTGGGGCCCAACACACTGTTGATCTCTATTGTGAACTGTAGTTGTCTATACGGTTGTACCTTGTATCTCAATGTTGAATGTTTTGTCCTTAAGATGTGGGGCTTAACTAATAAAAGAACTATTTTTGTTGTCATTGATTTGTGTGTTTAGTCTTTGTTGTTTAGTTTATGTTAGAGTTAAACATTTATTCATGAGGATAATGTACAGCGGGGATATGGGGCGTCAGGCATTGCTAGCATCTTTGGTAAGGATGACTCTCATGTCCTTTTCAGGACCCATCCCCCACTGGTCCAAGCCTGACATCCAGCATGTGGCTCCTAGTAGCTGTCAGCATGCTACAGCGGCCACCCCCCGGGCAACAGCTGTGAGAGGCTGGCTAAACCAGGAGTGGGTAGCCGATTTGGTGTCAAACCAAGCGGTAAACTAGGGTATGCCTACCCAGCATGCGAAGACAGGATTCGGCAGACTGCGCGGATGAAATCAGTGATGATTCAACGGGCAAGACGGCGTTTACCTGCAAAGCGTTGTGGAACGTAATGAGCACGGCAAGGCACGTAGAGCGCCCTGGTCTTCCACTGAACCTGTTTTCGTCTCCAGTCGTCTTGACTTATCTTGCCACTGGACTCAGACGGACTCAGGCGAGAGAGTGAGGTCGACGAATTGCGCAACTCTTCCTCAGTTTAATCCAATTCATCGCGCAAGTCATTCTTCATCCATTCACTGGGCTGGCCACTTAACTCGTATGGCAGATCACAGGCTCCCTAAACAAATTTTTACGGCGAGCTGCGTTGTGGTAAACGCTCTGAAGGCGACCAGAGGAAATGCTTTAAAGACACTCTGAAAGTCTCACTGAAAGCTTTTTGAATTCATCCTGACGCCTGGGAGACTGCTGCTAAAGACTGTAATTCATGGCGTACATCAATACATAAAGGTGCAGTCACTTGTGAAGCGAAGGACTGCAAGAGCTGTGAAGAAAAGGCTGGACAAAAATAACCACTGCAGGAGATCCTCCTTCTGGAACGTCAAACATTCTTTGCCCGCATTGTCTAAGAACATTTCGAGCCAAAATAGGCCTTATCAGCCATCTTAGGACTCATGGCGCCATACTTTTAACGCCACTGGATGAAATGAATGGTCATTATCATTCTTGATGGACAAACAACAATGTACAGCTCTACTGTATAATGCCTTGGGTTTTATAATTGTATCCCCCCCCCCCCCCCGCCCCACCAGTCCCAAAATCCTGAGTTTCTACTGATCTATCGCTATTCTTTTCCCAATACTAGGGACAGTATGCGGTTTTCTTTATCTTCTCTTTACTCTTTTCTCCATCTCTGGCCCATGCGCACTCAGCGTTGTGTTACACTTTACCTCTGATTACCGTGACAACGGTTGGAAATAGTTGTTCTTCTTGACTTTATTGCATCCCCTCTGCTTCAAACTAATCGAAAGTACTGAAAGGAAAGACCAAAGACAAGCAAGCAAAAGCAGACAATGTTACCGCTGTGTAAATGGCATCCAGAGATTGACGAATAGTCTGCTAGTGTGCCAAATTGAGAAAGAGAGAGAGAGAAAGAGAGAGAGAGAGACAGAGAGAGAGAGAGAGAGAGAGAGAGAGAGAGAGAGAGAGAGAGAGAGAGAGTCGAAGATTCTGTTACATAGAACCTTTACTGTGGAGAATACACTGATTAAATGATTGATTGTGTGATTAGAATAACTAATTAATTAAAGGACCGAGCCATAAGACGCTGGACAGTTAGTAGTATACAATGTGGTATTTGATTAGTATTTTGGGTGCAGCACCTTCGTAGTGACGTCATATTTTACTATACGAAGAGTCTAGCACCTACGCGTGACGTCACGAAACTGCACCTACGGTAACTTTTATATTTTGGCTACTTCCGGTGTCACTTCCTGTGTCACTTCCGGTTGCCTTTCGGTGTCTCCCGGGGGCGGGCAGACCGGTTAGGTGTGGGGCGAACCGGCGCGAACCGGACCGGACGTCGTCACGCGAACCGGCGCGATCCGCCGCGAACCAAACAGGCGCGAATGGGACTGAGGCGAACCGAGGCACCACGGTGGCGCGACTCGAACCAGGGACGTGGTGTGATCGAACCCTATCCATGTAGATATCGAACCCTTCGACGAGGAGACCGAAGTCAACATGACAGATTGGAAAAATGATTTATTCCATCACTCGAGTTACCTCGAGTATCCAGAGTTGGATGCATGAATAAACTTTTCACGGCTCAACATGATAGTTAATTCGGTAGGTGTCCATACCCATGTATCATCTCTAAGCGCTTGGTGAAAATCTGGTTTAAAAATATACAAGACAGACATACATTAACATTAATATTGTAATACTAATCGCGTTTAAATGTCTATATTTGTTGTATGTATAGAGTAGAATATTAATGTGAATATAAAACTATAAATCTCAATTAATATAAGTCATATCCTGCTAAGATAATCATTGAAATACGATATATAAACAGCTCAAATAATTTGCTTTTTTCCAAACAAAATAAAAGGTAACCAGGGGAGGCGACTCGTTTCTCTTGGATTATTGCCCTTGGTACACAGAATAATCTCCCCTTTTTTCTTTCCTTAATAATCTCCCCCTGAACGGTAGTTTTTCCCTGCGCTCCGGCCTATCAAGCGCCCGTGAGGAATATAATAACCACGGCCAGCGATCACCGCTGATAAGCGGGTAGATAAAGGTGAAGATAATTACGCCTCTCACGCTAGTCGAGTTGTGGTCAGTGGAATTAAAGTCGCGTAGTGGAATTTAGAGGCTTTAATTGTACATACAGCCGCGTTATATATATATATATATATATATATATATATATATATATATATATATATATATATATATATATATATATATATATATAGTGCATATGTGTGTACGTGTATGTACGCGTGTGAGTGCGTGCATATGTGTGTGCGTGCGCGCGCATGTGCGCGCTTGTACGAAACTTAAATATTTTCCTTCGCCTGACATCTATAACTGCAATGATGTATCTTGCGTGTGTGAGTGCATACGTGCGCGCGAGTGTGTGGGTGCGTCTGTGTGAGTAGGTGCGTGTATGTATGTGTGTGTGTGCGTGCATACAGATTGAATAGTGATACTCCAATGACTGTGTATATAACGACCAGTTGACAGAAGAAGACAATCTCTAGTCGCGGCACTCACCGACCACACATGCACCAGAACGAATTTCTTTCCCCCTCTGGGCTATTTTGTGGGTTAGTTTTCACGATGGTTTCTTCCATTACCTCTGTTTTTGACCTACTGGGTCATTACACTCGTGTCTCGGCTGTATCATTAGTTGCTATTGGTAAATGCAAAAATCAGTGCCCGAGGCGTTCCTTGTGAAACATTGCCGGTACTAAGGACACTACTTTCTGAACTTAGCAGTAGGCATAAGGTCACCATACAATGGTTGTCATCCCACTGTGGAGTACCCGGACACGCCAGCGCTGCTCAATTGGTTACGGAAGAAGTGCAATAAGATAAGTCTGATCCACCCGTTACATACCACCAAAGGAAATGAATGAACAAGTCAGCCAGAAAGCCACAGTACTTGCTCAAGATGACTACCTTGTTATGGACAGATCAGGACATGTCATTATTCTGCATCTCAGAATAGGCCACATGTATACAAACATTCAGGCTTGATGAATCAGCCATGTGCTCGTGTTGATTGGTGTCGCAGCCAGCAGAGCACATACTCCAGTTATATGCGATTAGCACCATATATCTCTTTATTATACTAGTATTGTTAGGTTAACTGTATGCCTACTTGGAGGAACACAACGAAAATATGAAAGACTAGCTGACCCTGCCCGGCTTCGCCCAGACCCTGGTGGGGAGCATCTCATTTAATTCATATAAGTAGTCATATAAGTTCTCGTTCCCGTTACCGACTGACTGTCTGTCTGTCTGTCTGTCTGTCTGACCCGGCCCGGCATTGCCCAGCTCCTGGTGTGGAGCATCTCATTTAATTCATATAAGTAGTCATATAAGTTCCCGTCTGTCTATCTGTCTGTCTATCTGTCTGCCTGACCCTGCCCGGCTTCGCCCAGTCCCTGGTGGGAAGCATCTCATTTAATTCATATAAGTAGTCATATAAGTTCCCGTTACCGACTATCTGTCTGTCTGTCTGACCTGGCCCGGCATCGCACAGCTCCTGGTGTGAAGCATCTCATTTAATTTATATAAGTAGTCATATAAGTTCCTGTTCCCGACTGTCTATCTGTCTGTCTGTCCGGCTTCATTAAATTCATAAAGAACGTTCTTCCACACACCATCCATTATTTTTAATGAAAACTCTTTCTAATCACCTGCATGACTACAGTAACTTCTTAAGCAAAAAAAGATGAGTTACAATGTTATGCATTGTGCATCATTTTTATGAAAACTTTGAAAATGCCTTACAGATTGTATCATTATTTATTATAACTCATATGCCGGTACATAACTATGGACAAAGAGTTTATAAATCTTTGAAAACGATGCCACAATATGACTATAAGTTATACAGAAAAGTTATGCCCCTTGAAATAACTTTTACAGAGTTAGGTCCCCTGAGATATATGAAATTATGATGAAAAATGAAAAATGAAATAATACTGAGTAAGCAGGCGATTTCACACTAACAAAATATCACAGTTGACAGCTCTGGAATGAAAGGAAGGCGTGTAGAAAATTTCATCTCAATCGGATGGGCCGTTCGCGAACAAATAAAGGACATACGGACAGAGATACGGACGCACATCCTAATTTATATATAAGATTTATCAAAAAAGCCAACTTACCATTGGCGACTTGTAACATTGTGAACTGGTTGCTGTTCACAGAGACCGGTACTTATAGACGGCGAATGGTGGCTGTACATGCTATCTGCTGACGAAGACTCCTGGCTGAGTTGAATATTGTCTGGACATGTCTGACCTTGCTGTATTCACATGCTAAGGTCGTGGTCTATCACCTCGCCATAGTCCTTGTGGAATTGTTTTCAGGTCACCTGAAGGTCGCCTCGGTCACGGTCTTCTGGTCTTCCCACATAGCACAGTATGCAATCTCTCTCTCTCTCTCTCTCTCTCTCTCTCTCTCTCTCTCTCACACACACACACACACACACACACACACACACACACACACACACATACACACACATACACACACGCAAGAAACATCATTGCAGTTATAGATGTCAGGTGAAAGAAAATATTTAAGATTCCTACGAGAGCGCACATGCGCGCGCACACACACACACACGCACCCACGCGCATCCACAAACACACACGCACCCACACACTCGCGCGAACGCACGCAATCACACACGCAAGATACATCATTGCAGTTATAGATGTCAGGCGAGTTGTTCACTTTCTCTTGTTTTAATTGTTGTAATGTCAAGCTGTAGTTCTTATGTAAACTTTAAATTGTCAGAGATAACACTGTGGCAGGGAGTTTAGAACATCTGTCAAGCGTTTGGAGGAATACAGGGTTCAAACCTCACAGTCATCACAGGTGATGGCTGTTCTCTGTGTGTGATATAGACAATTTTTTTAGACATTTGTAAAGCTTTGAGACTGTATTTTATATACGTGCCACATGTTGTGATAAGTCAACACCATGTTAAGTAAAATAGCATGACAGTAGTTTGATTTAAGATTAAGGCCTTCAGTTTGTTTGAAATTATATAATTGGTGTAGTCATCCTCTCATCATCTATGATGCTAAGGAAACCTACCTTGAAAGGACCAGAACTTGAAAACCAATAATTTGCCTCAACCGCTTTCATCTGGATGGACTGAAACGGTGACATGGGGGAATAACATCAGCAGAGTTGATTCACAACAATATAGACCGAGATCGGAGGAAAGACATGAACGTCTAAACGTCGACGCCAGCTGGCGTTACACTAGAGGATGATGATGATGATGATGATGATGATGATGATTATGATGATGATGATGATGGTGATGGTGGTGATGATGATGATGATGATGATGATGATGATGATGATGATGATGATGATGATGATGATGATGATGATGATGATGATGATGATGATGATGATGATGATGATGATGATGATGATGATGATGATGATGATGATGATGATGATTAGGGACAACATTAGTTTGCTGTGAGATCTTTGAATCCGAGAGAAACGTCTCGGTTACTCAGCTACAAAATCTGCTCGCCCTATGTTTAACACATTTATGAGCGCACTTGGTTAGCTAGTCGACAGATCATCCTCATTGCACATAGAAACATTCAGTCCTTAAGTGCTCGGATCCCCTCCTCAGTAAATCCCGCAGCTTGTAGCGGCTAACGACACCAGTTCTGTGTTGGTTTATTAATCTTCTTTGGATTTCCGCGTAGTGTTCTTGTTTGGCCACACCTCTTTTAATTTGCTGTTCTTGTATCTAGACCATAGTTGTAGATTCACAGTCATCACTTGGTTCTCGCAAAATTCTTACTTCTCGTAGAGCATTCAGAATATCAGCTTGCGCCAGGGCTCGTCCGCCTTACACAATAGCCTTACCTGCAAGCTTGTCAGCCCTCTCATTTCCTCGTACACCCGCATGCTCTGGCATCAAAATAAAGCTAATCTTTGCCAGCCTACATCGGTCCAGAGACAGAAACCACTCTCTTCGGATCCACCCCATCTCTATCTTCTTGGGCATACTCATTGAGTCACTAAGGAAACATGCCATATTGAATGTCTGTGTCTGGAGCCATGTTATTGCTTTAATTACTACGATGTCTTCCAAAGTCAGGCTGCTTGTGGTCAAAACAAAAGTACCAGAATCTTCCTTCACAACTTTCCCTCCAGCATGAGCCGTAAAAGCCCATGAACTTCTCATTCGTCGAACAACCGACCCTTCTGTGTAAATGACAACATCACCCTCTAAAGAATTCTCGAAAATCAAAGCCTGTACTTCCGCCTCCACAGCAGTATGACTTTCTTGTCTGCATTTTCTATCTAGTTGGATGCAAACTGACGTACAAAAGGACGTACAGAAATTTTTTGGCACTTGGGCCCTTAGGACCTTTCCAGGTTCTAAGTCTTCAAACTTGTTGAAGAATGTATTCGGCTTGACCCATCCACGACTTTCCTCTTTTTAACCCGCTGCCCTTTACCTCCTTAATTTCACTATGCAGTGGATGTTGTGTGTATGCATCGACGCTGAGGTAGGCACGTGCTCGGCAGATTTGTATTCTGTCTTCAATGGTTGGAAAATCAAGAAGGTAATGCATCGCCCTGCATGCTGTATCTCTTGTACATCCAAGAATAATACGCATAGATTCGTTCTGTATCATTTCCATCCTTTCCACCTGCTTACGGCTGAGAGTCAGGATCGCCATCGCATACTCAAAAACAGAAAGGACAAACCCCTCGTAAAGAAGACATAGATGCCGCTGCTTACAGTTTTCCGCCGCCATCACCCGCATCACATCCAAACCCCACTTGGTCTTTGTTATCACCTGGTCTATGTGCCCATTATAAACAAGGCTTCTTTCAAAACGTTTATCCTGGTAATTCATTGCCTGCGTTCTTTCCACGGTCTCTGAGAACTCTCAGAGTCTCTGTGGCGAAGTGGTCAAGCCGTTTGACTCGTGCCCCGAAAGTTGTGAGTTCGATTCCGGGCCGCGTCCTTCGGTTTACGAGTTAAATATTTCGGAGACTCCTGTGGGTCGTCACTAAAAGCTACGGAGTTCGTGCTTTGTGCGACGCTTTCCGTGCTACGGAAAGAGACCGAGCCATATGGGATAAAACCCGGTGCAATGAAGTCGACCTTGTCGACTTTTAAGCGACTTTTTTCTGAGAACAAATTTACAGTTGGTGTTGGAGTGTTGGCAATACGGTTGACCAACCAACCATATGAGCACACTGTTGGAATGAAGTGATTCTCCTCGCACTATTGCTTGGTATGAATGTTAATGCAGCTTTATGCACACTGCAATAACTGTACATTTGCTGCTCTCTGTCAAATTTAGCTGATAGAAACTAGGTCACAGTTATTGTATTTTTCTTTGACAGCCTATACATTTACCCTGTAGAAAACTGAATAAGCGTCACGAAATCTGATGCGTTGTTTCTTTTCTTTTTTGCGCTCGCTCGCTTTGAGCTCAAGCGTATTCCATACACACTATTTATAGTAGTGATGGACTGAATATTGCGTGTGGGTTAGCTTTCCCTATTAACAGTCTCCCTCGCCATCAGGCAAACCCATTCCGAACTTCAGAGGTACTTGTAATTTACGTCCCCAGGTCAAGGACGACAGGTCTACATTTTAGTCCAGTTGTCCGGTGTATGAGGATGAACCCCTAACCTCGGCATCAGCACACCGGATGTTTAAGAACACGAGTTCTTATCCATTTGGCCATGCGGACCTGCAGATGCACCTTCTATTCCTGGGCACAACATTGATAACCCGAATAATATACGATATCTTTGGCATATTTATTACGTATGACAAAGATTTAACTGCTGAATGGAAAGATACCACACATCTTCTAACACACCAGCAACACATGCATGGAAATATTCAAGTGCTTCC
Organism: Cepaea hortensis; assembly: GCA_963921405.1. NCBI lineage: Eukaryota > Metazoa > Mollusca > Gastropoda > Stylommatophora > Helicidae > Cepaea > Cepaea hortensis. Next base: position 135,790,038 of record OY992879.1, on the reverse strand, counting down.
ATGCAACTGCGTAAAATTGATTCTCTTGGTCGTCAAAATGACAGTGCAATAATTAGAAACACTATCATGGAGCTTCCAAAAGTAAAATATTGTGTGTAAAAACATCTCTAAAGTATAACAATAATGTAATCACAGCTCGTGTTCAATGTGAAATATTTTGAATCATTACTTTATATCCATCCAGTAACGGAATGAAGTTAGATACTTAAATAACAGCGATTATATTCATTGTTCCGTGTATCATATTACTTGAAAGCTGATTGCAAGTTCTAATGTTCAGATAGTTTTAATGATGATTATAATGTGAAAAACTTTACTAAATTAATTGTGGAAAAGCATTTGCTATTTTTAAACAATGTAAACACTTTGACAAGTTAGCATGTCAATTATTAACATGAATTTAAAAATAAACAGAAATATAATTTGATCGCCTTAAAAATATGAACAGCTGATAAATAAATGCACAAGCATTATTTGATGCTCATAGAAGTAGAAGAAAGGAGTAGAGACTAGAGTACACACTAAACAATATAAAAATTTAAAGCAAAAGTTATCCGACCATAATTTGAACCTGTAGCCTCCAAATGACGACAGAGCCTCGCTATGGAAACAAAGTGTACTTCGGCGAATAACAATACATGTGAATTTATTTCTGAGTTGTCTTAGTCGCCTCAAGTGGTTCCCTAATTGATGAAACTGTGAACATTTATTGAAATTGTGACAAAACTTGGTGTAACTGTGTGAACACGTGTTGAAATAAAATATCATCATGTGCCTTGCCGATAAGCTAGGGCGGTCATGTTTCGCCATCTCACACAATTACCAGAGTCGTGGATCAGCTCTGTGTTCCTGTCTCGACCATGTAACGTTGTCAAGACATCAAAATTTTACTTACATGTCTTCCCCTTGTTCTTTTCCGTTAAATCTT